>CM038680.1:209931714-210216714 GCA_021605205.1 Aegilops longissima
ACCTTGCTTATCACTGGGTTCATTATGGAACTAGTAGACATAGTGAACGAGCACCCTATCATCCTAAGATAGCACCAAAGCTGATGATGCCATAGGAGAGACCAATTTGGGGATATAGGAACGGAGGACAAATGATTTGATGAGTTTATATCAGAGACCCTGAGGAATTGACTGAGACTTTGGTAGATCATGAGGCTTTCATGTTGGTAGATGAACTTGGTGGGATCATGATCATAGATTAGCATAGCTTCCATTATCCCTGAGTAAATCGAAGTTATAGGACAATTATGATCGCAAGCTGAAACTCTTGGAAGTGCAAGGATTTGACTTGATTAGATGATATTGATAGGAGATAGTTGATATTACGTAAATAACTTGGAGGAGACATGTAGGAATTCCTCGTTGGACATGAGATTTCGATTAAATAGGTTACCCTAGTGGAGTATGGATGCAGAGTAATTTTACATGGTTCGGAGTAAATTGGATTTAGACTGATGATCTTGATCATGATACCATGTTTCTCGGTGGACCATAACTAGGAGATTGGAATAATTGTCAGAGTTTATTTAGGGATCTATATATGCTTGACCTTGGAGTTTACATGACCATGATAATGGAAATTGGTGGACTGACTATAGCAAGGTAGCCCTTTCAAGTATTTGGGATTATAGGGCATTAGAAGATCATGTGGGACACCATAGACATTGGATTTTTAGAATTAATGAATTATGTAGCTAATGGGCTTTTGGAGTTGATTCATAGGAAAGGAAACTAGATCTTGGAGTGGCATACGACGTGTTTCCTTAGGATAGAGATGCACTAACATAGACCCTGGATCAATAGACTGAGCACTTGGATTGTGGTGATTAAATTCAAGCTTAGCAGCTTGTATGTTCTCCCCCTGGACTTTTGCATAGATATGAGTTTGGGAATAGTTGTCATGAATGATTTTGTTAGACCTCCCCTCGGGAGCCATGAGGATATGAATAACATGAGTGATGATTGGAGTTGACCTATACGAGATGATTCTTTTGGTAATATGAGGTGAAGAATAGGTATAACAATTGGCATCTCAGGAACTGTGCTCAAGGATGGGATGATGAACATTCACTCACAGACTAGAATCCTTGAAACCCATACGCCCTACCAAGGTACAACATGGCCAGATCATGACCTTGGGTCTTGATTCTAGATCGAGAACACCTTGGACCATACTCAACTGTGATCACCACCAATACCCCACCCTACTTTATGTACCTCATGAACAAGTCTTCATGGAGTTGGTTGTCATCTTTAGTGACATACTTATCTACCCGGAAACGGGAGAAGAGCCGTTCAGTTGGTCAAGGAACATCTGAAGACCGTCATGTCTAAGAGGAAGAACTACACCAACCACCATCTTCAAGAAGTATACTTCCGCGTCAAAGACCATGTGTATCTGCAAGCCACTCCTCTCTAAGGAACCAAGCATATCCATGACAAGGAGACCCACACCAAGATTCATCGGCCCCCTTCGAGATCGCTCCAAGATTTAACAACCCCCTCTAAGATCACTACGAGACGAAGAGAAGACAATTACCAGCTGGAGTTGCCACCCCAGTTACCTGATGTGCACAACGCTTTCCATGCATCACAACCCCGGAAGTGTTTCCAACTTCCTAACTTGCCCGATCTCTAAGATGGCAATGACCACCGAGCCATCGACCCCCAGCCCAAACTAACCTACCGCGAGCTACCCATTAGCAACCTGGACCAAGTAGAACATTATATATGAAGCCACACCATCAAGCACTTCAAGGATCAAAGGAGCACCGCTCGGAAGCAGGAACAGTATGAGGACGTGAAGACAACCCCACATCAAAGTTTTTGTACCCCTTTCCGCGCCTAGTTTGGGAATCTCGGGGACGAGATTCTTGTAAGGGGGGTAGGTCTGTCACACCCTGATTTTCATGGCACAACACTTAAGATGATAAATCATGATAAATTGTGGTTTGACAAAAACTTTTGTGTGTTTTGGTCTTTGCTTGATTTGACTTTGTCTACTGTTTGCAAGTGCTCTAAAAATCAAATAAATCCTCCAACTCTTATACTCCTTCTCCTTGATCCAAAACTTCTTCCCAATGATCATGCCATGTGTGTAGGACATAAAAATAATTTCTTGTAAAAATATTCTGGCCAAAAAGTATTTTCTAAATTTAGTTTTCCAAAAACCCCTGAATTGAGGTTTGCACTGCAAGTACTTGATTTGGGGTATGAAAAATATTTATAAGAGTATATTTGAGACCTATTAGATAAAGGAATCCCATAAACCACAAAAATATAATTTTAAAAGTTATTTTACTATTTTATTTAAAAGCTTTTTATTAAGTCCAGAAATGGTCTTTATTAGGTTAAAATTATTTTTATGCTTTAAAAATATTTGTGAAAATTTAGGGAAACTCAGTGGACATATATTGTCCATATATAAGAGTTTCAACACATGGTCATGTTCAAAATATTGGTCAAACTCCTCAAAAACCCTTTCTGGATATTTCAAGCTTTTGAAATATTTACAAAGGAAATATTCTCCAAAAATTCCAAGAAAAATTCTAGCATGCCACATATGACATGTTTGATGATCTTGACAAGTATCATGTCATGGAGAATAGTATAACCCCATGAAACCCTCTCAAAACCACTTCTATCCTCTTTCAAGTTTGAGCAACTTTACATTGCCAAACATGTCCAAATGCTCTCAAATCTTGTGTACATGCTCAACTGGTCTAATCATTCATATAGACCAAATGGCACAAGTTGGAGAACAAGTTAACTTGATCAAAGAGCCCCAAAACCCTCTCTGACCAGAATCAAATTTGAACAACTTTGTACTACCAACTTTCTCTCCTTGACCCCAACTTTGGTGAGCATGTTCAAATGACCAAATAAGGCCACCACACCAAGTGGTGCATCAAGGAGAATAGATTTTCATGACTAAATCTTGGTAAAGCCATTTCTGCTGATTTCTAGGGTTTAGCAAAGTTACATTGGCAACTTTCTTCAAATGGACTCAAACTTGGTGGTAAACCTCAATTATGTGTGACACTTGATCCTGTTAATTCTCATGTCAAGTGGAGTTCATCTTATTGCCCAAACCACCATCAAACACCTTCTGGCAGAAATTAAAAATGTATGTTTTGTCCACTTCCACTAATCTCCATGAGCTCTTCTTTTTACCACAGCCCCTCCTAGTCCCCCTCTACCTCTAGTGTGCTTCCCTACCCGAGAGGCAATGATGAAGGGGGGCAGGGACCCATTTTTCTTCTCTAGACAGCCACTTTCCCCTCCCTTTCTCATCTCTCTCTCACTCCTGGCAAGTCCCAGAGCATCCAAAGCCTCCACCCTCTTGTTTATTCCTTCAGACACGCTGACACAAGTGGACGCTGGAGGCCATGAAAAGCCGCGGATGCCGCCAAAGACGTGCTCGAGCACGCCAGCGTGCTCTCGACCGCTGACGCCAAGTCCCCGACCACCTCGAGCCTCCCCTCGCGCCGAGGGTGCCTCGACGTCCGCAACACGCCACCGCAGGCCCCTCGCCTCTCCTCTCTCTCACCTCCTGCAAGCGTGCTCAGAGTCAGCCTGGCTCGGCCAATGCCTGCCTCAGACGCCTTGAAAGCACCAGGACCTCGCCCGCCTCCTCCTCTCTTCCTGGCGCCCCACTCAACTCCCACGGACACCGTGAGACAGCCCCTCGCCTCTCTCCTGGCCTCCCGAGCCATTGCCGCGGCCACCAGGCGCCACGCCCACGGTGAGCCATGGGCTGCTACTCAAGGTCGTCCCAGCCCTCCTCTCTGCTCCATTTACTCTCCTCTCTCCCAATCACCACCCAGCCAACCCATCCTTCCTCCGTGCCTCCATCCTTCTCCGAGGCCGGAGCCAAGCCGCCGACCTCTGCCAAAATCCGGCGCCACCCACTCTCTCTCCCACCTAGCCACCCAGGCCCTATCATCACCACAACCGACTCACCCCAAGCTCAGTTCCTCCTCCCGCGTCGCCTCGCCGTGCTGAATCTCGCCATCGGCCTCCTCCGCCATGGACGATGGGCGCCACCTCAGACCGCCCGCGCTCGTGGAGTACCTCGAAGGATGCGCCACACTCCCGAGCACGCCGGTGTGCCGGGCGCCCACGGTGGTGGTCGGTGCCGAGGAGAGCGCCGCACCGCTGGCCTCGCCTCCTCTGTCTCCGTCGGCCGCTGGGAGGTTGAAGGCGACGGCTCTGAAGGCGGGTCCTGCGTTAGTGACTCCAGCGGCCGGGCCCGCCTGCTTAAGTGGAGACGGCTTGGCCAGATCCGCTTTCCCAGCTGACGATTACTCTGCGAACCCGCCCGACGTCGCCTCCTCTGCTCGTCCAGCCGAGCCACTGGGCGGCCCACTACTAAATCTGCGCCAAGTCAGCAGATAAGGGTAAACCCTTTCCTTTCATTTTTCTTTTTCTGTAAATTTCTAAAATCCATAAACAATTCAAATGGACTCCAAATTTGATGATTCAAATTTCTAGTGACTCTATAAATCATGATCTACCTGTTAGTGCAACATGCACATTTTTTCAGAGACCTTTTCTTCACAAATATTTATCAAATCCTATTTTTCCTATTTCTGTGATGAACTTTAGAAAATCACGGGGAGCTCAAAATTGATTCAAATGCCATGATTCAAATTCCTAGATGCTTCTAAGTTCATAACTTAGTTTATGAACATTTTTGTTAATACTTTCTGTACCACATAAAACAATGAGCCATTTCTTCATATTTGTCAACTTTGCAAATCCATAGAATATTCATTTGAACTCCAAATCCAGTGAAACCAACTCCTAGATGCTTCTAAAATCCATAAATCCCTTGATTCTGTACACTTCTTGCAAATCCGTAAACCCCTTGATTCCATCATATTGAAATGTCCAGAGATATCCACTGATCCAATTCCAATGAAACCACTCTGGTTATTTTTCATATAACCAGAGCTAGAAAAGTCAAATTAATATTTTTGGAGCACTTATATTTCCTGCCTTGTTGTGTTGCTTATTGTGATTGTTTCCGACTTTAGTTGACGAAGTAGACGGAGTACATGGAGAAGGACCAGAAGATTTCAAGACTCAGATGAACCAGGCAAGCATCCCTTTGACCATGTCCATGAAACCCTTTTTATGCATGTCATATATCACTTATTATTGTTGCATCGAATCATGATGAGATGGTAAACCACGTTGGATGGTTGCCTCACATTTCCTCGTTGATACTTATGTTGTGCATGACCCTACCTTCTTATGAAGGTTATGCCGTGGGAGTAGATAGGATGCTAAAGTAGATGCTATGCAAAGCGGGTCAGGGTTATGCATGGAAAGAAACAAGTGTGGTTTGACATCTCGGCAAGCAGCCCCAGAGGGTGCCACTGATGCCCCTGGGAGATGATGATGAACTAGGTCACTACTTGGTGGAGAAGTAGTGTACCGAGGCTTGATAAAAGTGTTGTTTACAGAGACGGATTAGATTTAAGATTTGTCGACTGTCCCAACCTTACATGCGCAACCACTCTACCCTTATATGGGAAAGGGCATTATTGATTACCTACGTTGATACTAGCTTGGAGCCCGCATTACTAGTGACAGGGGAGAGTTGGTGCTCTCTCTCGACGGGTCGTGCTGTAGGGCGGCCATGACTGTCTTTTACAGGCAACGGATACACCGTTGTGTCCCCTCTCGGATGTGACTATCTCGAGTGAGTCTCGCATGATGTACATCGTGAGGATACGGAACAACGAGTGGACTCCTTGTTAGTGTCGTCTAGGGAAAGGTAGTGATCGGTGCTTACCCGGGTACTTGAGGTATCGCGGTCGTGGATGACACTAAGTTCCCGGATCTTGTGGGTAAAGTGTGCAACCTCTGCAGAGTGTAAAACTATTCGAATAGACGTGTCCACGGTCAAGGACAGTTGGGTGGTGCTGCTTAGACTACGTCCATATGTTTCTGACAAACAACACGGTTTTGTAAATCTATTGACGTGATTCGTGAGGAAGTCACGATGAGCTTGAGCATGAGTTGTTCATAACTCTCTCTTGATGTTGATGTCTCAGACCTCCTAATACTTGTTGCGAGACGCATTCATATCCTTGATAAATGTTGATCATACTTGCATGAGAAAAACTAGCTTTCATAAAAATGCCAAATTAGCAAGAGTGCCATGCATAATTATTCTGTTATCACCCTTGGGTTGCTTGAGAGTACATTCAAAGTACTCATTGGCTTGCCAACGTTATTTTATTGGCGGGCATGAAAGAACAGGATATGATGAAGAATACTTCGGTGACGAACATGCGAACTAGGACGCTTCCAAATGTAATGCCTGTAGGGTTAAGGCAGATGGCATGGGTCAAAGTTATCGACGAAGATTTCCGCTGCAATGTTATACTCAAGACTTGACCATAATGGTCCTACTTGTGTAATACGGTATGTATGGATGTAAGCCTCTTGTTATTCAGCTTCTGTGTGTTCAGTGAGCATTGATCTCTGGGATCACTGTACACGTGCATTCGGTGATCACGACTTATGAGTCGGGGTCCCCAGACGGTGTGACCGATTTTAGAACTTTGTGAAACCCTAGCAGTCTTGGTGCCACCGAACTGTGACTCGGTCTGACCGAGTTCACTAGTTTAGGTTCCAAAAAACTGCTTCGGTATCACCGAGTTTAAAAATCGGTAGATCCGAAATGCTTTCTGTGGAAAACTAAAACTAAGTTTTTTGAATCATTATTTTGCAAAAATATCTGCATTTTGTGATGCTCATCCACTCTACCTCATCTATAACTATTCACAGGTCAAGATCAACATGGAGCAGCATGTCGGACCAAAGTGACAAATGAACAGTCAAGAGCAGATTCACATGAGTGAGGGCACTAGTCCCTCTAGCAGCTCAGATGAGGGGAGCGTAAGCACTCCCAGCAATTTTCCCAAGGCTGCCACAAGGACAAGGAAGAAGAAGACCTCGAGTCCGAGGATGAGGATTATGTGGCAGCTGAGGATGAGGCCAGTTCCAAGAAGAAAGTGCTCAAGAAGGAGTACAGCTCGACAGCAGTTAAGCCTGGAATGAAGATCAAAAGGCCACCAGGTAGACAACCAATGTCCAAAGCCAGAGTCTCCACTCAAGCTTCTTTGGAATCCCAACCCAAAGAACCTTCTACCATTGAAGGAAAGAAGAGGAAGGAAAGGGTCAAGAAGACCATGTCCAGAGTGATTGGGAAACCTTCTACGATGGAGGAAGAGGAAGAAGAAGAGGTTGCGGAGCCTGCACCCAAGGCACAAAAGCTGATGGGTGATGCCATAAAGTCAGGGGCTGCAACTTCAAAGACCAAAGCTGCCCCCAAGCCCAAGAGTGCACCAAAGAGGAATACCAGGAGTATACCAGCAACTGAGAAGAACAAGGCTCCAATGCCTGAGGTTGATGCTGAGGAAGATGAAGAAGGGCAGGTCCTAAGGAAGCTCAAACCCAAAATCCCAGACCACAATGATGCTCATCCTGTGGCTGAGAACATGAAGATCAGGAGAGATCAAGGGTTGAGGCTATGGAGAGAGTCTCATCCATATGCCACCAGGAGAAGGACTGTTGTAGATTATAGGTTCCACACCAAGGAGCAGCAGGACTTATATGAGACCATCTTATTGGATAAGAAGCCCATAGTTTGTGATATGAGGTGGGTCGACTGGACCTACATTCAGGAGAACGCAGAACACTATCCTGGAGTGTATGATAGCTTCAGTGCTTGTGGAGTTGCAGATTTTGTTGGGCAGAAGCTCACAAATTGGAATGACGAGCTCATTATGCAATTCTACTCCACAACACATTTCTATCCAGATGGCAGGATAGTTTGGATGTCAGAAGGAACGAGATACCCGTCAACCATAGAGGAATGGGCAAGTCTGATCAATGCCCCAAAGGAAGATGAAGATGACTTGGACATTTATGCCAAGAAGAAGATGTGACACAACTCAATGTCACACATGTACAAGGAGATACCTGATGATGCACTTGAGTCCTTCAAGTTTGGCTCAGTTCATTTTCTTCTGTCAGGGCTGCCTACAATCAACTGGATCCTAAGGCACACTCTTTTGCCCAAATCAGGTGATCACAACATGATCAGAGGGCATGAAATCAATTTGCTTCACATTTTTGATGTGCCTCAGAAATTCAAATTCATGAGCCTCATAGTTGAAACTATCAAGAGGACAACAGCAGACCAGAAGAGGAGCTGTGGATATGCCCCACAGATTCAGGAGTTGATAAACCCAAAGATGGGCACAGGAAAGTATCTATTGGATAAGGAACACATGGTTCTCTATCCTGACTTTGAGGACAATCAAGTTTTGATGACTGAGAATGAACCATCATCAATACAAGCTCAAGAGAAGAAGGAGAAGGCAAGGAAAGAGAAGGCTGCCAAGATGCCAACTCAAGCAGAGGCATCTGAATACTTTCTCAAGAACAAGCAGGAGCAGCTTGGTTACTTGATAGCATCAACTCTGCGGATTGAGAAGGGGTTGGCCACCCTAAATCAAAACCAGGAGAGCCTGGAAAGAATCATGGAACAAAAATTCTATGATCTTGATGTCAAGGTAACTGAGATTCAGTCAGCTGTGGAGAAGCTACGGGATGACATGCAGGAGAGGAAGGGCGGGACAACGACTGATGCATTTGCCAGAGCACCACGAGCTCAGAGATCTGTTGTAGAGCCAGTTCAAGACACCAGAGTCGCTTCATCAGCTCCAGCTACAGCTCCAGCATCACCAGCTCCAGCACCAACTCCTTCAGCTCCTTCTACATCGACTGAAGCCTTCGTTCTTAGAGTTCTCCGGACACCACCACCACCAGAAGACCAAGCCTGAGAGACGATATAGTCCTATGCATTTTCTAGGAACTTTTTGGTAACTTGTTGCCAAAGGGGGAGAAAAATGTATAGATCATAGGCTGAGAGAGAGAGAGAGAGAGATTTGCTTTTGTTCTCTCTTGTCTTTTTGGTTGAACTTTATTTGCTTTTGATTGGTTGAGATACTATGCAATTACCTATGAGACATTGATGATCATGTGTTTGATCATAAGCTACACTTATGCTCATTATGATATTATCTTACTTATCCTTATATGATCATTCACTTTGCTTGGTGATGAGTGCATGTATTCAATCTTTGTTATTTTGAGCGCTCCACCAAGATTTATGTGACATGGAAGAGTAACCCATGAGCCTAATTCCTTGTGCATTTGCAGTCCAAAGAAAATATTAATATGCACAAATTTAGGGGGAGCTCTTGCTTATCACATACTTCTCAAAGCGACGATGTTTTTCAAATTTTATTATCATTTGTCGAAGCTTTGATCTATATGTTGTCATCATTTACCAAAAAGGGGGAGATTGAAAGTGCAACTATCCCTAGGTGGTTTTGGTAATTCATAACAACATATAGCTCATTGAGCTAATACTATTCCAAGACAAATATTTCAGGAAAGCTCAATGAATGGCATGGCATGGATGATGAAAGTGGATCCCTCAAAATATCAAGGACAAAGGATTGGCTCAAGCTCAAAAGCTCAAGACTCTACATTTTACATTTTAGTGATCCAAGATCACATTGAGTCTATAGGAAAAGCCAATACTATCAAGGAGGGATGAGGTGTTGCTTGATGAGCCTTTTGCTTCATGTGCTTAGTGATATGCTCCAAAACCCTCCACTACTTTCTCACATCCACATATGAACTAAACCTAAAGTCAAACTCGGCCCTACCGATTCTTTCTATCCGGCGCCACCGAGTTCAGATGTCATACCCACTGCCACAAACCCTAGGCAAATCAGTCTCACCGATAGGGATCTCGGTCTCACCAAGATGGGATTGTAATCTCTCTGTTTCCCTTCATAACGTTTCGGTCTAACCGAAGTGAGCGATCGGTCCCACCGAGATTACAATGCAAACTCTCTGTTTCCCTTTCGTAACTTTTCGGTCTCACCGAAAGAGTGAATCGGTCCCACCGAGTTTACCTGACCAACTCTCTGGTTAGCTAATTACCAAATTCGGTCTCACCGAGTTTGTGTAATCGGTCTCACCGAGATTACGTTATGCCCTAACCCTAACCATATCGGTCCTACCGAGTTGCATGTTAGTCCCACCGAAAACCCTAACGGTCACTAGGTTTACTAAATCGGTCCGACCGAGTTTGTTGATTCGGTCCCACCGAGTTTGGTAAATTGTGTGTAATGGTTAGATTTTGTGTGGAGGCTATATATACCCCTCCACCTCCTCTTCATTCGTGAAGAGAGCCATCAGAACAAACCTACACTTCCAACTTACCAGTTCTGAGAGAGAACCACCTACTCATGTGTTGAGGCCAAGATATTCCATTCCAACCATATGAATCTTGATCTCTAGACTTCCCCAAGTTGCTTTCCACTCAAATCTTCTTTCCACCAGATCCAAATCCTGTGAGAGAGAGTTGAGTGTTGGGGAGACTATCATTTGAAGCACAAGAGCAAGGAGTTCATCATCAACACACCATTTGTTACTTCTTGGAGAGTGGTGTATCCTAGATTGGCTAGGTGTCACTTGGGAGCCTCCAACAAGATTGTGGAGTTGAACCAAGGAGTTCGTAAGGGCAAGGAGATCGCCTACTTCGTGAAGATCTACCGCTAGTGAGGCAAGTCCTTCATGGGCGACGGCCATGGTGGGATAGACAAGGTTGCTTCTTCGTGGACCCTTCGTGGGTGGAGCCCTCCGTGGACTCGCGCAACCGTTACCCTTCGTGGGTTGAAGTCTCCATCAACGTGGAGGTACGATAGCACCACCTATCGGAACCACGACCAAAACATCCGTGTCTCTAATTGCGTTTGAATCCTCCAAACCCTTCCCTTTACATTCTTGCAAGTTGCATGCTTTATTTTCCGCTGCCTATATACTCTTGGCATGCTTGCTTGAATTGCGTGAAGATTGCTTGACTTGCTTAAAGATAGCTAAAATCTGCCAAAGTCTAAAATTGGGAAAAGGTTAAGTTTTTAATTGGTCAAGTAGTCTAATCACCCCCCTCTAGACATACTTCAAGGTCCTACAACTTCCTTATGCCAAATGTCTTATTCACACTTGTTGGGTGAATTTTTATCTCAAAGATGGATACCTTATGCGTGCTAACAAACTTTGTATACCTGTGTCTTCTCTTCGTTTGTTGATTTTGCAAGAGGCTCACGGAGGTGGACTCATGGGACATTTCGGGCGCGACAAGACCTTTGCCACACTCTTCTTCAAGTACTTTTTGCCAAAGATGTTCCGCGACGTGGCACGCTTCACCAACAAATGTTCTACATGCCGCAAAGCTAAGTCCAAAGCCCAATCTCATGGTTTACATATGCCACTTCCAATTCCATATCAACCATGGGAAGATATTAGTATGGATTTCGTGCTTGGTTTGCCTAGAAATCGAAATGGAAAGGATTCCATCTTTGTTGTTGTGGACCAATTTTCAAAAATGGCACATTTCATACCATGCAACAAGATACACGATGCTTCTCATGTTGCTAATCATTTTTGTAGGGAAATCTTGAGGTTGCATGGAGTGCCAAGGACCATTGTGTCGGACCAGGACGTGAAGTTCGTAAGCTACTTTTGGAAGACCATTTGCGCCAAGCTCGGCATCAAGCTTCTATTCTCAACGACCTATCATCCTCAAACCAATGGCCAAACGGAAGTCACCAATCGGACGCTATCTACTCTCCTACGCGTGTTGATCAAGAGGAATATCAAGGAGTGGGAGGAGTGTTTACCCATCGCCGAGTACGCCTACAATCGAGCTCGACACACTACTACCGGCAATGATGTGGACATCAATACCATTGTTACACCCACAGCCCCTGCTGCTATACATATTGAACCAATGACTAGAGCTCGCGCATGCCAATTGAATTACCATGTAATTTCGTTTCTTGGTAACGATTCTAATTGTCATGAGAATATGATGCTGCCTAAATTAGATACATTTGTTTTGCTTACAACTGAAGGGCCTAGCTTGGACAAGAAAGATGAACCTTGGAGCAAGTTCAAGCAAGGAGATGACGTTATACGCAAGGGGAACAAGAATGGAGTTACAAGTCATGATTTCAGGACTTTGAAGCCACCATAATGAGTGCATGAAGCCTCGGACGAAATATACAAGATGCCACTTCATAAATTTCGTCCACAGGCTATTATAGGTGATGTGTAACCTTATTATTGGGCCACGCCCATGTAATTTCGAAATACTTGAGTATAGGCTGTTTTTAGAGTCCGTATGTGTGGGGAAACAAGTGTAAGGGTTGGTTTCGGACCCCTCCTCCAAGGGCCACGAAATCCCCCCCCCCCTTCCTCCATATATACAGCCCTTAGGGCATCGTTTAGACTTTGGGTTTTGTTTAGATTAAAAGTTCGCCATAGCTGAAACTGTTGGGGAACGTAGTAATTTCAAAAAATTTCCTACGCACACACAAGACCATGGTGATGGCATAGCAACGAGAGGGGAGAGTGTTTGTCCACGTACCCTCGTAGACCGAAAGCGGAAGCGTTATAACAACGCGGTTGATGTAGTCGTACGTCTTCACGATCCGACCGATCCAAGCACCGAACGTCACGGCACCTCCGAGTTCTCGCACACTTTCAGCTCGATGACGATCCCGGACTCGATCCAGCAAAGTGTCGGGATGAGTTCCACAAGACGACGGCGTGGTGGCGATGATGATGCTCATCGGCAGGGCTTCGCCTAAACTCTGCGATGATATGACCGAGGTGGAATATGGTGGAAGGGGCACCGACACGCTAAGAGATCCAAGGATCAATTGTTGTGTCTTTGGTGCTAGCCTTGCCCCTCTATTTATATGTTGAGCCCGGGTCGAAACTTGGAGCAAAAACCTCCTCAAAGTCGGTTTTGCCGAAAGGAAAGAGTCCCACTGGACTCCGTGACCAAACGCCACAATCCTTGGCGTCGCCCAGACGCCATGGGCCTCGGCGTCGCCCAGGGCGACGCCAGGGTTTCAGGCGTTTGGCCCCGGCCTCCATAAAACTCCTTTTGCACCGACCTAAAGCCTCATGGGCTTGACCCTTGGCCTAAACATATCATCCAATATATGAATCTTTACGTCTCGACCATTTCGAGACTCCTCGTCATGTCCCCGATCTCATCCGGACTCGAACTCCTTCGTACATCAAAACATGTAAACTCATAATATAACATCGCCATCGAAACCTTAGCGTGCGGACCCTACGGGTTCGAGAACTATGTAGACATGACCGAGAACTATTCTTGGTCAATAACCAATAGCGGAACCTGGATGCCCATATTGGTTCCTACATATTCTACGAAGATCTTTATCGGTCAAACCGCATAACGACATACGTTGTTCCTTTTGTCATCGGTATGTTACTTACCCGAGATTCGATCGTCGGTATCCAATACCTAGTTCAATCTCGTTACTGACAAGTCTCTTTACTCGTTCCGTAATACATCATCTTACAACTAACTTATTAGTTGCAATGCTTGCAAGGCTTATGTGATGTGCATTACCGAGAGGGCCCAGAGATACCTCTCGACAATCGGAGGACAAAACCTAATCTCAAATACGCCAACCCAACATGTACCTTTGGAGACACCTGTAGTACTCCTTTATAATCACCCAGATTACGTTGTGACGCTTGGTAGCACCAAAGTGTTCCTCCGATGGCGGAGTTGCATAATCTCATAGTTACAGGAACATGTATAAGTCATGAAGAAAGCAATAGCAATATACTAAACGATCAAGTGCTAGGCTAACAGAATGGGTCATGTCAATCACATCATTCTCCTAATGATGTGATCCCGTTAATCAAATGACAACTCATGTCTATGGCTAGGAAACTTAACCATCTTTGATTCAACGAGCTAGTCAAGTAGAGGCACACTAGTGACACTATGTTTGTCTATGTATTCACACATGTATTATGTTTCCGGTTAATACAATTCTAGCATGAATAATAAACTTTTATCATGAAATAAGGAAATAAATAATAAATTTATTATTGCCTCTAGGGCATATTTCCTTCAGTCTCCCACTTGCACTAGAGTCAATAATCTAGTTCACATCATCATGTGATTCAACACTAATATTCACATCTGTATGTGATTAACACCCATAGTTCACATCTTCATGTGACCAACACCCAAAGGGTTTACTAGAGTCAATAATCTAGTTCACATCGCTATGTGATTAACACCCAAAGAGTACTAAGGGATGATCATGTTTTGCTCGTGAGAGAAGTTTAGCCAACGGGTCTGTCACATTCGAGCCGTATGTATTTTGCAAATATTCTATGTCTACAATGCTCGCACGGGCTACTCTAGCTAATTGCTCCCACTTACAATATGTATCCAGATTGAGACTTTAGAGTCATCTGGATCAGTGTAAAAAGCTTGTATCGATGTAACTCTTTACGACGGGCTCTTTTATCACCTCCATAATCGAGAAATATTTCCTTATTCTACTAAGGATAATTTTGACCGCTGTCCATTGATCTACTCCTAGATCACTATTGCACTCCCTTGCCAAGCATAGTGGTAGGGTATGCAATAGATCTGGTACATAGCATAGCATACTTTATAGAACCTATGACTGAGGCATAGGGAATGACTTTCATTCTCTTTTCTATTTTCTGCCGTGGTCAGGATTTGAGTCTTACTCAATTTCACACCTTTGGAACACAGGCAAGAATCTTTTCTTTGACTGTTCCATTTTGAACTACTTCAAAATCTTGACAAGGTATGTACTTATTGAAAAACTTATCAAGCGTTTTTGATCTATCTCAATAGATCTTGATGCTCAATTTGTACGCAGCTTCACCGAGGTCCTTCTTTGAAAAACTCCTTTCAAATACTCCTTTATGCTTTGCAGAATAATTCTACATTATTTCCGATCAACAATATGTCATTCACATATACTTATCGAAATGCCGTAGTGCTCCCACTCACTTTCTTGTAAATACAAGCTTCTCCAAAGTCTGTAAAAACCATATGCTTTGATCACACTATCAAAGCGCTTATTCCAACTCCGAGATGCTTGCACCAGTCCATAGATGGATCATTGAGCTTGCACATTTTGTTAGCTCCTTTAGGATTGACAAAACCTTCTGGTTGCATCATATACAACTCTTCTTTAATAAATCCATTAAAGAATGTAGTTTTGACATCCATTTGCCGATTTCATAAAATGTGGCAATTGCTAACATGATTCGGACAGACTTAAGCATCGCTACAGCTTGAGAAAATCTCATTGTAGTCAACACCTTGAACTTGTCGAAAACCTTTCTGCGACAAGTCGAGCTTTGTAGATAGTAATACTACTATCAACATTTGTCTTCCTCTTGAAGATCCATTTATATAATATGGCTTGCCGATCATCGAGCAACTCCATCAAAGTCCACACTTTGTTCTCATACATGGATCCCATCTCAGATTTCATGGTCTCAAACTATTTCGCGGAATCTGGGCTCATCATCGCTTCCTCATAGTTCGTAGGTTCATCATGGTTTAGTAACATGACTTCCGAATAGGATTACCGCACCACTCAGTGCGGACTGTACTTTGAAGACCTACGAGGTTTTGTAGTAACTTGATCTGAAGTTTCATGATCATCATCATTAACTTCCTCACTAATTGGTGTAGGAATCACTGGAACTGATTTCTGTGATGAACTACTTTCCAATTAGGGAGAAGGTACAATTACCTTATCAAGTTCTACTTTCCTCCCACTCACTTCTTTCGAGAGAAACTCCTTCTCTAGAAAGGATCCATCTTAGCAACAAATGTTTTGCCTTTAGATCTGTGATAGAAGGTGTACCCAAAAGTTTCCTTTGGGTATTCTATGAAGACGCACTTCTCCGATTTGGGTTCGAGCTTATCAGGTGAAAACTTTTTCACATAAGCATCACAACTCCAAACTTTAAGAAACGACAGCTTAGGTTTACTGCTAAACCATAGTTCATACGGTGTCATCTCAACGGATTTAGATGGTGCCCTATTAAACGTGAATGCAGCTGTCTCTAATGCATAACCCAAAATGATAGTGGTAAATCGGTAAGATACATCATAGATCGCATCATATCTAATAAAGTGCGGTTACGACATTCGGACACACCATAACATTGTGGTGTTCCAGGTGGCGTGAGCTGTGAAACTATTCCACATTATTTTAATTGAAGACCAAACTCGTAACTCAATTATTTGTCTTCGCGATCAGATCGCAGAAACTTTATTTTCTTGTTACGATGATTTTTCCACTTCACTCTGAAATTCTTTGAACCTTTCAACTATTTCAGACTTATGTTTCATCAAGTAGATATATCCATATCTGCTCAAATCATCATGTGAAGGTTAGGAAATAACGATACTTGCCACGAGCATCAACACTCATTGGATCGCATACATCGGTATGTATTATTTCCAATAAGTCAAGAGCTTGTTCCATTGTTCCGAGAACGGAGTTTTAGTCATCTTGCCCAAACGGCACGGTTCGCAAGCATCAAATGATTCATAACCAAGTGATTTCAAAATCCATCTTTATGGAGTTTCTTCATGCGCTTTACACCGATATGACCCCAAACGGCAAGTGCCACAAATAAATTGCACTATCATTATTAACTTTACATCTTTTGGTTTCAATATTATGAATATGTGTATCACACGATCGAGATGCAACAAACCATTTTCATTGGGTGTATGACCATAGAAGGTTTTATTCATGTAAATGTAACAATAATTATTCTCTAACTTACATGAATAACCGTATTGCAATAAACATGATCAAATCATATCCATGCTCAACGCAAACGCCAAATAACATTTATTTAGGTTCAACACTAATCCCGATAGTATAGGGAGTGTGCGATGATGATCATATCAATCTTGGAACTACTTCCAACACTCATCGTTACTTCCCTTCAACTAGTTTCTGCTTATTCTCAACTCTGTTTGAGTTACTAATCTTAGCAACCTAACAAGTATCAAATACTCGGGGCTACTATAAACACTAATCTCGATAGTATAGGAGTGTGCGATGATGATCATATCAATCTTGGAACTACTTCCAACACTCATCGTCACTTCCCTTCAACTAGTCTCTGCTTATTCAGAACTCCTGTTTGAGTTACTAATCTTAGCAACCGAACAAGTATCAAATACTCGGGGCTACTATAAACACTAGTAAAGCACACATAAATAACTCAGATATCAAATATACCCTTGTTCATTTTGCCATCCTTCTTATCCACCAAATATCTCGGTATTTCCGCTTCCGAAGACCATTTCCTATGCAGTGTAAGCACTCGCCAGCTTTGGTTCAGCTTTGGGTTTCTTCGTGGGAGTGACAACTTGCTTGTCATTCTAGTTGAAGTTCCCTTTCTTTCCCTTTGCCCTTTTCTTGAAACTAGTGGTCTTGTCAATCATCAACACTTGATGCTCTTTTCTTGATTTCTACCTTCGTCGATTTTAGCATCACGAAGAGCTTGGGAATTACTTTTGTTATCCCTTGCATATTATAGTTCATCATGAAGTTCTACTAACTTGGTGATGGTGACTAGAGAATTCTGTCAATCACTATCTTATCTGGAAGATTAACTCCCACTTGATTCAAGCGATTGAAGTACCCAGACAATCTGAGAACATGCTCATTAGTTGAGCGATTCTCCTCCATCTTTTAGCTATAGAACTTGTTGGAGACTTCATATCTCTCAACTCGGGTATTTGCTTGAAATATTAACTTCAACTCCTAGAACATCTCATATGGTCCATGACGCTCAAAACGCCTTTGAAGTCCCGATTCTAAGCCGTTAAGTATGGTGCACTAAACTATCAAGTAGTCATCATATTGAGCCAGCCAAACGCTCATAACGCCTACATTTGCTCCTGCAATAGGTCTGTCACCTAGCGGTGCATTAAGGACATAATTCTTACGTGCAGCAATGAGGATAAACCTCAGATCACGGATCCAATCCGCATCATTGCTACTAACATTTTTCAATACAATTTTCTAGGAACACATATAAAAACATAGGGAAGCAACAACGCGAGCTATTGATCTACAACATAATTTGCAAAATACTACCAGGACTAAGTTCATGATAAATTAAAGTTCAATTAATCATATTACTTAAGAACTCCCACTTAGATAGACATCTCTAGTCATCTAAGTGATTACGTGATCCAAATCAACTAAACCATGTCCGATCATCACGTGAGATGGAGTAGTTTCAATGGTGAACATCACTATGTTGATCATATCTACTATATGATTCACGTTCGACCTTTCGGTCTCCGTGTTCGAGGCCATATCTGTTATATGCTAGGCTCGTCAAGTTTAACCTGAGTATTCTGCGTGCAACTGTTTTGCACCCGTTGTATTTGAACGTAGAGCCTATCACACCCGATCATCACGTGGTGTCTCAAAGACGAAGAACTTTCGCAACGGTGCATACTCGGGAGAACACTTCTTGATAATTTTAGTGAGAGATCATCTTATAATGCTACCGTCAATCAAAGCAAGATAAGATGCATAAAGGATAAACATCACATGCAATCAATATAAGTGATATGATATGGTCATCATCATCTTGTGCTTGTGATCTCCATCGCCAAGCACCGTCGTGATCACCATCGCCACCGGCGCGACACCTTGATCTCCATCGTAGCATCGTTGTCGCCTCGCCAACTATTGCTTCTACGACTATCGCTACCGCTTAGTGATAAAGTAAAGCAATTACATGGCTTTTGCATTTCATACAATAAGCGACAACCATATGGCTCCTGCCAGCTTGTCGATAACTTCGTTACAAAACATGATCATCTCATACAACTAAATATAGCATCATGTCTTGACCATATCACATCACAACATGCCCTGCAAAACAAGTTAGACGTCCTCTACTTTGTTGTTGCAAGTTTTACGTGGCTGCTACGGGCTGAGCAAGAACCGTTTTACCTACGCATCAAAACCACAACGATAGTTTGTCAAGTTGGTGCTGTTTTAACCTTCGCAAGGACCGGGCGAGCCACACTCGGTTCAACTAAAGTGAGAGAGACAGACACCCGCGGTCACCTTTAAGCAACGAGTGCTCAAGTGGTGAAACCAGTCTCGCGTAAGCGTCTGCTGTAATGTCGGTCCGGCCGCTTCATCTCACAATACCGCCAACCAAAGTATGACATGCTGGTAAGCAAGATGACTTATATCGCCCACAACTCACTTGTGTTCTACTCGTGCATATGACATCAACGCATAAAACCAGGCTCGGATGCCACTGTTGGGGAACGAGTAATTTCAAAAATTTCCTACGCACACACAAGACCATGGTGATGGCATAGCAACGAGAGGAGAGTGTCGTCCACGAACCCAGAGACCGAAGAGGAAGCGTTATAACAACGCGGTTGATGTAGTCGACGTCTTCACGATCCGACCGATCCAAGCACCGAACGACGGCACCTCCGAGTTCTGCACACGCTCAGCTCGATGACGATCCCGGACTCGATCCAGCAAAGTGTCGGGATGAGTTCCACAAGACGACGGCGTGGTGGCGATGATGATGCTCTATCGCGCGGGCTTCGCCTAAACTCTGCGACGATATGACCGAGGTGGAATATGGTGGAAGGGGCACCGACACGGCTAAGAGATCCAAGGGATCAATTGTTGTGTCTTTGGTGCTAGCCTTGCCCCTCTATTTATATGTTGAGCCCCGGGGTCGAAACTTGGAGCAAAAACCTCCTCAAAGTCGGTTTTGCCCGAAAGGCAAGAGTCCCACTCGGACTCCAGGACCACACGCCACAATCCTTGGCGTCGGCCCAGACGCCATGGGCCTCGGCGCTGGCCCAGGCCGACGCCGTGGTTTCGGCGTTTGGCCCCAGCCTCCATAAAACTCCTTTTGCACCGACCTAAAGCCGCATGGGCTTGACCCTTAGCCTAAACATATCATCCAATATATGAATCTTTACGTCTCGACCATTTCGAGACTCCTCGTCATGTCCCCGATCTCATCCGGACTCGAACTCCTTCGGTACATCAAAACATGTAAACTCATAATATAACATCGCCATCGAAACCTTAAGCGTGCGGACCCTACGGGTTCGAGAACTATGTAGACATGACCGAGAACTATTCTTGGTCAATAACCAATAGCGGAACCTGGATTCCCATATTGGTTCCTACATATTCTACGAAGATCTTTATCGGTCAAACCGCATAACGACATACGTTGTTCCTTTTGTCATCGGTATGTTACTTACCCGAGATTCGATCGTCGGTATCCAATACCTAGTTCAATCTCGTTACTGACAAGTCTCTTTACTCGTTCCGTAATACATCATCTTACA
The DNA here is from genome assembly GCA_021605205.1 of Aegilops longissima. Taxonomy (NCBI): domain Eukaryota; kingdom Viridiplantae; phylum Streptophyta; class Magnoliopsida; order Poales; family Poaceae; genus Aegilops; species Aegilops longissima. The sequence continues at coordinate 209,952,128 of CM038680.1, forward strand.
ACTAACTTATTAGTTGCAATGCTTGCAAGGCTTATGTGATGTGCATTACCGAGAGGGCCCAGAGATACCTCTCCGACAATCGGAGTGACAAAACCTAATCTCGAAATACGCCAACCCAACATGTACCTTTGGAGACACCTGTAGTACTCCTTTATAATCACCCAATTACGTTGTGACGCTTGGTAGCACCAAAGTGTTCCTCCGGTAACCGGAGTTGCATAATCTCATAGTTACAGGAACATGTATAAGTCATGAAGAAAGCAATAGCAATATACTAAACGATCAAGTGCTAGGCTAACAGAATGGGTCATGTCAATCACATCATTCTCCTAATGATGTGATCCCGTTAATCAAATGACAACTCATGTCTATGGCTAGGAAACTTAACCATCTTTGATTCAACGAGCTAGTCAAGTAGAGGCACACTAGTGACACTATGTTTGTCTATGTATTCACACATGTATTATGTTTCCGGTTAATACAATTCTAGCATGAATAATAAACTTTTATCATGAAATAAGGAAATAATTATAACTTTATTATTGCCTCTAGGGCATATTTCCTTCAGAAACATCATGCACTTTGTTTGTTTTCAACGACCATACCAAGGCGTCACAGAACCCCACTTGATCAATAAAGCTTTCCTCTTATTCGCAATATCCAGATTGCAATTTCAGTTCTTGCTTGTTCTTCATTTGCTTGCAGGAAATAGACCCTCGTGGTCAGGTTGCTCATGCTCCGGCGTGGTCAATAACCTCTCGGAGTTGGTTTAGCGAATGCTAAGGCGTGACGTCCTCGATCGTTCATAGTCAGATCGTCAAAGTCTACTCCACCATAAATGATAGCCACCATCTCATCGAAAGACGGGACACCTTGCCTCTATCAAGTGGTATCAGGTTTTAGGTTGCTCGGTTAGATTTTCCATCTTTTCATACTCTAGATCGCATTTGTTCTTCATACCTACAGTCCATGAAAAAGCCAAAAAAATTAGGGTTAGTTCATCATATCCGAACCAATCTGAGCCTTTGCATAATATTTTTAGGGTTTTGCATTGTTGAATTTGCGGTTGCATCGTCGTGTCTAGTTGCTGGTCTTAGTGTCTAGTCCTTTAGAGTTTCGAGTTCTGTTCACAAGTTGTCACACCGCCGCCGCACCATCGTCATCACCGCTGCCATATACCAGCATCATCGTCACCGCTGCCATATACCACCATCGTCATCACCACTGCCATGTACCACCATCGTCATCACTGCTGCCATATAGCACCATCATCATCACCGCTGCCATATACCACATATCCACTGCCACCACGAAAATCCGAGTCCACCTCCCTCACAGATTCTCCACCAGTCCGTGTTCCACCGCCCTACATATATCCGCCACCAGTCCGGGTTTCCACCAGATTCATCACCGCCACCAGTCCAAGTCCGAGTCCAGTATTTGTTCCTTTGTTTCTGATTTCCAGATCATGCCTACTCCGAGTCGTGACCAAGTTGGACTCCCCAGCTTTCATGCTACCCACAGTAGAAAACTAGTTCCAGTTTAAAAAAAACTAAGTCTGGAATATTCTGGCTAGGTAGTTTTTAGACCATTTGTAGACTTTTTCAAAAAGAATTGTTGCGGGGCAAAAAAAGAAGAAAAGAAGTGCAAAAAAGGTGAAAAAAGAGAAAAAAAATTCAGAGTGTGCTCCTCCCTTGTTCATGTGCAGCGCCATGATTTTGTTAGTGTTCTAGGCTTACGTCTCTAGCACGGTCTAGCCTAGGACCAGCACAGTACCGTCGTTGAGTGTTTATTCAACTTTGCATCTCTGAATTGATAATAGCTGACATTTTTGCTACCATATCAAAAGCCTTCCTAGCTACAGATACATCCACGTCGTGCGTTTGACACCACCTAGCAATCGCTCTGTCCATGCTTTAAGAGTTTTGACTACAACGGTTGCCGATCACCACCTGCTGCTAGGTAAGAACTAGTAAGAATTTGAGATTTGCTTGACGGATTTGTGACACACACACCACCACCACCACTTCCTAGTAGTGTGTAGGATCATATTCTTGTGTGTTTCTATTGCTACTAACCATGGCAGGATCACAAGCCGATGAGACTGACTGGGAGAACATGACGAACAAACAGCTACATAATAAATTTCAGCAAATGATGAGTGGACAGGTGCAAGATGTGTTAAACAGATTTGAAGAGGCCATGGAGAAGATAGATGGCGTTGAGAAGACATTCGAAACAAAGATCGATAACAAGTTTAATGAATTGCTCGCGGGTCTCCCACAACCTCCGCCGGCTGCACCTGTCGCACCTCTACAACAACAACAAAAACAACAACAACAACATCATCGTCGCCTTCCAAATCAAGTGGGACGAGCACTGCGCGTTCCCCTTGAGCCTGGAAAAAATTCTGGTGCCGCTGCTACTGTTGTTGATGCTTCTGTAGCTCCTGCTCCTACTTCAGAGGTGGAGGACTATTACGAGGATGAGGTTGATCAAAATCAAAATTACGTGCAACCACCAGCACCACCACCAGGAGGTCAACCTCAGGCATATAATCGCAACGGTAGGGCTGCAGCAGCACCTCAGGTACGAGATCATGACCATCTTCCTAAATTAAAATTGAATATTCCACCATTCGAGGGTAGATATGTTCCTGATATATATCTTACTTGGGAGTTACAAACTGAACAACATTCTACATGTTTGCAGTATCCCGAGGAAAGACGTGTTGCTGCTGCTGTTTGCGCTTTCACTAGTTTTGCATGTGTTTGGTGGTCTGAACATTGTAGATTATATCCTATTCCAGCTACATGGGCTGCTTTGAAAACTACTATGCGTACTCGTTGGGTTCCACCATATTATCAACGTGAATTGCTTCAAAAATTAAAGCGTTTAAGACAAGAAAAAATACGTAGAAGAATATTATCAGGAATTACAAGCTGACATGATTAGATGAGGTATTGTTGAGGAGAATGAAGCTATGCTTGCAAGTTTTATCGGTGGACTAAATAGAGAGATTCAGACCATTCTAGGGTATAAGGAGTATAATATGTTGGGGAACGCAGTATTTCAAAAATTTCCTACGATCACGCAAGATCTATCTAGGAGATGCATAGCAACGAGCGGGGAGAGTGTGTCCACGTACCCTCGTAGACCGAAAGCGGAAGCGTTAAGTAACGCAGTTGATGTAGTCGAATGTCTTTGCGATCCAACCGATCAAGTACCGAACGCACGGCACCTCCGCGATCTGCACACGTTCAGCTTGGTGACGTCCCTCGTACTCTTGTTCCAGCTGAGGCTGAGGGAGAGTTTCGTTTGCACGAGGGCGTGATGACGGTGATGATGAAGTTACCGACGCAGGGCTTCGCCTAAGCACTACAACGGTATGACTGAGGTGGAAATCTGTGGAGGGGGGCACCGCACACGGCTAAGACAACTGTCAACTTGTGTGTCCTAGGGTGCCCCCTACCCCAGTATATAAAGGAGCAAGGGGGAGGCCCGCCCGCCCTCATAGGGAGCGCCCCAAGTAGGATTCCTACTAGTAATCCTATTCCTAGTAGGTTTCCAACAAGGGAAGAGAGGGGGAAGGAAGGAGAGGGAGAGAGGGAGAGGGAAAGAGTGGGGCCCCGCCCCCTTCTAGTCCAATTCGGACTCCTCAAGGGGGGCGGGGGGCGGCCAGGCCTAGGGGCCCCTCCTCTCTCTCACAAGGCCCATGTTGGCCCATTAGTTCCCCAGGGGTTCCGATAACACCCCGGCACTCCGATATTTATCTGGTGACCCCCGGAACTCATCCGGTGTCCGAATAACGTCGTCCAATTTATCAATCTTTATGTCTCGACCATTTTGAGACTCCTCGTCATGTCCGTGATCACATACGGGACTCTGAACAACCTTTGGTACATCAAAACACATAAAATCATAATACCGATCGTCATAAAACGTTAAGCGTGCGGACCCTACGGGTTCGAGAACTATGTAGACATGACCGAGACTCATCTTCGGTCAATAACCAATAGCAGAACCTGGATGCTCATATTGGTTCCTACATATTCCATGAAGATCTTTATCGGTCAAACCGCACAACATACGTTGTTCCCTTTATCATCGGTATGTTACTTGCCGAGATTAGATCGTTGGTATCTCAATACCTAGTTGAATCTCGTTACTGGCAAGTCTCGTTATTCGTTCCGTAATGCATCATCCCGCAACTAACTCATTTGTCACATTGCTTGCAAGGATTATAGTGATGTGCATTACCAAGAGGGCCCAGAGATACCTCTCCGATACACGGAATGACAAATTCTAATCTTTGATCTATGCCAACTCAACAAACACCATCGGAGACACCTGTGGAGCATATTTATAGTCACTAGTTATGTTGTAGTACTCAGACAATCTGAGCACATGCTCACTGGTTGAGCTATTCTCCTCCGTCTTGTAGGCAAAGTACTTGTCAGAGGTCTCATACCTCTCGACTCGGGCATGAGTCTGAAATACCAATTTCATCTCTTGGAGAATCTTATATGCTCCATGGTGTTCAAAACGTTTTTGAAGTCCCGGTTCTAAGATGTAAAGCGTGGCGCACTAAATTATCAAGTAGTTATCATACCGAGCTTGCCAAACATTCATAACGTCTGTATCTGCTCCTGCAATAGGTCCATCACCTAGCGGTGCATCAAGGACATAATTCTTCTGTGCAGCAATGAGGATAATCTTCAGATCACGGACCTAGTCTGCATCATTGCTACTATCATCTTTCAAAATAGTTTTTCTCTAGGAACATATCAAAAATAAATGGGGAGCTACATCGCGAGCTATTGATCTACAACATAGTTATGCAAATACTATCAGGACTAAGTTCATGATAAATTAAAGTTCAATTAATCATATTACTTAAGAACTCCCACTTAGATAGACATCCCTCTAATCATCTAAGTGATCACGTGATCCAAATCAACTAAACCATGTCCGATCATCACATGAGATGGAGTAGTTTTCAATGGTGAACATCACTATGTTGATCATATCTACTATATGATTCACGCTCGACCTTTCGGTCTCAGTTTTCCAATGCCATATTTGCATATGCTAGGCTCGTTAAGTTTAACCCGAGTATTCTGCGTGTGCACTGGCTTGCACCCGTTGTATGTGAACGTAGAGCTTATCACACCTGATCAGCACGTGGTGTCTCGGCACGATGAACTGTAGCAACGGTTCATACTCAGGGAGAACACTTGTACCTTGAAATTTAGTGAGAGATCATCTTATAATGCTACCATCGTACTAAGCAAAATAAGATGCATAAAGAATAAGCATCACATGCAATCAATATAAGTGACATGATATGACCATCATCATCTTGTGCCTTTGATCTCCATCTCCAAAGCACCGTCATGATCACCATAGTCACCGGCTTGACACCTTGATCTCCATTGAAGCATCGTTGTCGTCTCGCCAACTATTGCTTCTACGACTATCGCTACCGCTTAGTGATAAAGTAAAGAAATTACATGGCGATTGCATTTCATACAATAAAGCAACAACCATATGGCTCCTGCCAGTTGCCGATAACTGTGTTACAACACATGATCATCTCATACAACAATTTATATAATCACGTCTTGACCATATCACATCACAACATGCCCTGCAAAAACAAGTTAGACGTCCTCTACTTTGTTGTTGCAAGTTTTACGTGGCTGCTATGGGCTTAGCAAGAACCGTTCTTACCTATGCATCAAAACCACAATGATTTTCCGTCAAGTTTGATGTTTAAACCTTCAACAAGGACCGGGCGTTGTCACACTTGATTCAACTAAAGTTGGAGAAACAGACACCCACTAGCCACCTGTGTGCGAAGGACGTCTGTAGAACTAGTCTTCCTTAAGCGTACGTGTAATGTCGCGCTTCATCCAACAATACTACCGAATCAAAGTATGACATGCTGGTAAGCAGTATGACTATTATTGCCCACAACTCTTTGTGTTCTACTCGTGCATATAACATCTATGCATAGACCTGCCTCGGATGCCACTGTTGGGGAACGCAGTATTTCAAAAGTTTCCTACGATCACGCAAGATATATCTAGGAGATGCATAACAACGAGTGGGGAGAGTGTGTTCACGTACCCTCGTAGACCGAAAGCGGAAGTGTTAAGTAACGCGGTTGATGTAGTCGAACTTCTTCACGATCCAACCGATCAAGTACCGAACGCACGACACCTCCGCGATCTGCACACGTTCAACTCGGTGACGTCTCTCATATTCTTGAACCAGCTGAGGCCGAGGGAGAGTTTCGTCAGCACGGCGGCGTGATGACGGTGATGATGAAGTTACCGAGGCAGGGCTTCGCCTAAGAACTACAACGATATGACCGAGGTGGAAATCTGTGGAGGGGGGCACCACACACGGCTAAGACAACTATCAACTTGTGTGTCCTAGGGTGCCCCCCTGCCCCCATATATAAAGTAGCATGGGGGAGGCCGGCCGGCAAGGGAAGAGAGGGGGAAGGAAGGAGAGGGAGAGAGGGAGATGGAAAGAGGGGGGGGGGTGCCGCCCCCTCCTAGTCCAATTCGGACTCCTCAAGGGGGGGCGCAGCCAGCCCTAGGGGCCTCTCCTCTCTTTCTCACAAGGCCCATGTTGGCCCATTAGTTCCCCCGAGGGTTCCGATAACCCCTCGGCACTCTGATATTTATCCGGTGACCCCCGGAACTCATCCGGTGTCTGAATAACATCGTCCAATATATCAATTTTTATGTCTCGACCATTTCGAGACTCCTCGTCATGTCCGTGATCACATCCGGGACTCCTAACTACCTTAGGTACATCAAAACACATAAACTCATAACACCGATCGTTAACGAACGTTAAGCGTGCGGGCCCTACAGGTTCGAGAACTATGTAGACATGACCGAGACTCATCTTCGGTCAATAACCAATAGTGGAACCTGGATTCTCATATTGGTTCCTACATATTCTACTAAGATCTTTATCAGTCCAACCGCACAACAACATACGTTGTTCCCTTTGTCATCGGTATGTTACTTGCCCGAGATTCGATCGTCGATATCTCAATACCTAGTTCAATCTCATTACTGGCAAGTCTCTTTACTTGTTCCGTAATGCATCATCCCGCAACTAACTCATTAGTCACAATGCTTGCAAGGATTATAGTAATGTGCATTACCGAGAGGGTCCAGAGATACCTCTCCGATACACGGAGTGACAAATCCTAATCTTGATCTATGCCAACTAAACAAACACCATCGGAGACACCTGTAGAGCTTCTTTATAATCACCCAGTTATGTTGTGACGTTTGATAGCACAGAAGGTGTTCCTCCGGTATTCGGGAGTTGCATAATCTCATAGTCAGAGGAACATGTATAAGTCATGATGAAAGCAATAGTAATAAAACTAAACGATCATTTATGATAAGCTAACAGATGGGTCTTGTCCATCACATCATTCTCTAATGATGTGATCTCGTTCATGAAATGACAACACATGTCTATGGTCAGGAAACTTAACCATCTTTGATTAACGAGCTAGTCAAGTAGAGGCATACTAGGGACACTCTGTTTGCCTATGTATTCACACATGTACTAAGTTTCCGGTTAATACAATTCTAGCATGAATAATAAACATTTATCATGATATAAGGAAATATAAATAACAACTTTATTATTGCCTCTAGGGCATATTTCCCTCATAATAATATCATTCGTTTATTCCATCTTGCTAGTAAAGCTGAACGTGAAGTGCAGGATCGACATGCATTGGCGCGAACTAACTTTTCTGCAGGTCGACCTTCATCACGGACACTGCGTGCATCTTCTACTTACACTGCAGCAGCACCTCCATCAGGTGCCACCGCCAGCCGTGATACAAAAAAGCAGGCACAACCACCACTATCTGCCAAGAGCACAACTGCCGGACCTGCACAAAGCTCTTCTTCTTCCATGGCATCAACAGGGCACACAAGTGATATTATTTGTCGTCATTGTAAGGGAAGAGGTCATTATGCGAGAGAATGCAAATCTCAGCATGTGATGATTGCTACTCAGGATGGTGGGTATGAGTCCGCTAGTGACTATGATGAGGAGACTTTGGCCCTTATTACACGTGAAGAACATGGTGGAGATGATTCTGAACATGAGACGCAATACATGGCTCCTGAAGATGCTGACATGTATGAAAGTTTAGTTACTCAACGTGTTTTGGGTGTGCAGGTCACACAAGTTGAGCAAAATCAGAGACATAATTTTTTCCATACAAAGGGAGTTGTGAAGAAACGTTCTCTTCGAGCCATCATAGATGGAGGGAGCTGCAACAACTTAGTTAGCATGGAGATGGTGGAGAAGTTATCTCTCACCACAAGACTATATCCACATCCTTACTACATCCAATGGTTCAACAACAGCGGCGAGGTTAAGGTAACACGTATTGTTCGTGTGCATTTTAGTATCCGTACATATGCTGATTATGTTGATTCTGATGTGGTACCCATGCAAGCATATTCGTTATTACTTCGTAGACCATGGCAATTTGATAAAAATTCTATACACCATGGTAGAAACAATCAGTATACTATTGTTCATATGGATAAACATATTACTTTGCTTTATATGTCTCCTGATTCTATTTTGAAAGATGATATTAATAGAGCTAATAAAGCAAAACAGGAGAAAAATAAGAGTGAAAATCAGATTGTGGCAAAAGAATTTGAGCAACAAATGAAGCCTAATAATAAACCAGTGTTGCTTCTGAAATTTAATTGAAAAGTGCATGTTTACTTGGCACCAAATCTGATATTGATGAGCTAGATATCAGCATATCCATTTGCTATGATTTTGTGTGCAAAGAGGCATTATTTTCATTCGAGGACGTGCCTTCCTCTTTGCCTCCTGCTGTTACTAACATTTTGCAGAAGTTCGCTGACGTCTTTCCACAAGACGTGTCACTGGGATTACCACCTATTCGAGGGATTGAGCACCAGATTGGCTTAATTGCCGATGCATCGCTACCCAACCGTGCACCATACCGTACCAATCCAGAGGAGATGAAGGAGATTATGCGTCAAGTACAGGAGCTGCTCGAAAATGGCACACTTTATACCATGTCATAAAAGCGATGATGTTGTTAATCTTGCTGATTTGTTCTTTCATGAAATTATTCGCTTGCATGGTGTGCCAAATACTATTGTTTCAGATCGTGATACTAAATTTCTTAGCCACTTTTGGAGATGTTTATGGGCTAAGTTGGGGACCAAACTGCGTTTTAGTACTACATGTCACCCCCATACTGATGGAAAAACTGAAGTAGTCAATAGAACATTGTCTACTATGCTTAAGGAAGTTTTGAAGAATAACAAGAAAATGTGGGAAGAATGCTTGCCTCATATTGAATTTTCTTATAATCGTTCATTGCATTCAACTACTAAGATGTGCCCTTTTGAAATTATGTATGGTTTCCTACCTCGTGCACCTATTGATTTGTTGCCTCTTCCATCTTTAGAGAAGGTTAATTTTGATGCTAAAAACGTGCTAAATTGATCTTAAAAATGCATGAGTTAACTAACGAAAACATTGAGCGTATGAATGCTAAATATAAACTTGCTGGAGACAAAGGTAGAAAACGTGTTGTCTTTGCACCTGGAGATCTTGTTTGGTTACATTCGCGTAAGGATAGGTTTCCTGGTTTGTGCAAATCAAAGCTAATGCCACGTGCTGATGGTCCTTTTAAGGTCTTAGAGAAAATAAATGATAATGCATATAAACTTGAGCTGCCTGCAGATTTTGGGGTTAGACCCGCTTTTAACATTGCAGATTTGAAGCCTTATTCGGGTGAGGAAGATGAGCTTCCGTCGAGGACGACTTCATTTCAAGAAGGGGAGGATGATGAGGACACAATACCATTGTTACACCTGCAGCCCCTGTTGCTATACATACTGGACCAATTACTAGAGCTCGCGCACGCCAATTGAATTACCAGGTACTTTCATATCTTGGTAACGATTCTAATTTTCATGAGAATATGATGTTGCCTAAATTAGATACATTTGTTTTGCTTACAAATGAAGGGCCTAGCTTGGACAATAAAGATGAATCTTGGAGCAAGTTCAAGCATGGAGATGATGGCATGCGCAAGGGGAACAAGAACGGAGTTACAAGTGATGATTTCAGGACTTTGAAGCCACCATAATGGTGCATGAAGCCTCGGGCGAAATACACAAGATGCCACTTCATAAATCTCGTCCAGAGGCTATTCTAGGTGTTGTGTCACCTTATTATTGGTCCAGGCCCATGTAATATCGAAATACTTGAGTATAGGCTATTTTTAGAGTCCGTATGTGTGCGGAAACAAGAGTTAGGGTTGGTTTGGACCCCTCCTCCAAGGGTCACAAAATTCCCCCCTCTTCCTCCATATATACAGCCCTTAGGGCATCGTTTAGACTTTGGGTTTTGTTTAGATTAAAAATTCGCCATAGCTGCCATTTCGCGTACTTCGTTTGTGTTAAACGACCAGACCAAGGCGTCATAGAACCCCACTTGATCAATAAAGCTTTCCTCTTTTATTCACAATATCCAGATTGAAATTTCAGATTCTTGCTTGTTCTTTGTTTGCTTGCTGGAAATAGACCCTTGTGGTGAGGTTGATCGTGCTCCGGCGGGGTCAATAACCTCTCGGAGTTGGTTTAGTGATTTCTAAGACGCGACGTCCTCGCACGTTCATAGTCGAACCGTCAAAGTCTAATCCACCATAAACGATAGCCACCATCTCATCAAAAGACGGGACACCTTTGCCTCTATCACGCAAGTACCCCTTCGAGGTTGTCTACAGCTTCAACCCATTGTCCCCATTGAACATTCTACCTCTTCCCCTCCAAGAACGCGCAAACATGGATGCAAGTGCAAGGGAAAGTTTTCTCAAGAAGATGCATGAAGATACAAGGCCAACAATCAAGCGTCAAGTACACCGCATCGCCACAAAGCTGAACATCAACAAGACACCAATGGTGTTCCAACCGGGCGATCTTGTATGTCTTCATCTTCGCAAGGACCGCTTCCCCAATGAGCGCAAGTTGAAGCTACTACCACAAGCCGACAGATCCTTCAAGGTTCTAGCACGCTACAACGCAACGGGATCTCTCCCAAGGGGGGGGGAGATGATGCAGAGCATCCTTCCATCATCCCCATGGACTCTACACGAACACATCAAGCACCACATGGACCCATGAGAAGATCTAGAGCAAATGCAATGGAAACCAAGGTGAACTCCTTCCTACTTGATATGCATATGGACACAAACGGAACTTGGTTGCTACCTCACCAAAATACTCTATGCCTCATTAGGTACGATGATAGAGGCAAAGGAGTCCCATCTTCCGATGAGATGGTGGCTATCGTTTTTGGTGGAGTAGATGATGAGGACATCAATACCATTGTTACACCCACAACCCCTGCTACTATACATACTCGACCGATTACTAGAGCTCACGCACGCCAATTAAATTACCAGGTACTTTTGTTTCATGGTAATGATTCTAATGTTCATGAGAATATGATGCTGCCTAAATTGGATACATTTGTTTTGCTTACAAATGAAGGGCCTAGCTTGGAGAAGGATGAACATTGGAGCAAGAACAAGCATGGAGTTGATGGCATGTGCAAGGGAAACAAGAACAGAGTTTCAAGTGATGATTTCAGGACTTTGAAGCCACCATAATGAGTGCATGAAGCCTTGGATGAACTATACACGATGCCACTTCATAATTTTCTTCCAGAGGCTATTCTTGGTGCTGCGTCACCTTATTATTGGGCCAGGCCCATGTAATTTTGGAGTACTTGAATATAGGTTGTTTTTAGAGTAAGTATGTGTGGGGAAACAAGAGTTAGGGTTGGTTTCGGAACCCTACTCCAAGGGCCACGAAATTCCCCCCTCTTCCTCCATATATACAGCCCTTAGGGCATCGTTTAGACTTTGGGTTTAGATTAAAAGTTCGCCATAGCTGTAACTTCGCGTACTTCGTTTGTGTTCAACGACCAGACAAAGGCGTCACAGAACCCCACCTTCATTAATAAATCTTTCCTCCTATATTCGCAATATCCAGATTGCAATCTTAGTTTCTTGCTTGTTCTTCGTTTGCTCGCAGGAAACAGACCCTCGTCGTCAGGTTGATCATGCTCCGGTGTGGTCAATCAACCCTCGGAAGTTGGTTTAGCAATTGCGAAAGTACGCAAAGTTGGTTTAGTGATTTTGTTAGCGTTCTAGGCTCGCGTCTCTAGTACGATCTAGCCTAGGTCCAGCACAGTACCTTCCTTGAGCGTTTATTCAACTTTGCATTTCTGAATTGATTATTGCTGGCCTTTTTTGCTACCATATTATAAGCCTTCCTAGCTCCACATACATCTACTTCGTGCGTTTGACTCTCCCTGGTAATCGCTCTATCCAATCTTTGAGAGTTTTGACTATAGCGATTGCCGATCACCGCCTGCTGCTAGGTAAGAACTGGTAAGAATTTGAGATTTGCTTGATGGATTTGTGACACCCACCACCACCACTTGTTACTAGTATGTAGGATCATATTCTTGTGTGTTTCTATTGCTGCTAACCATGGAAGGATCACAAGCCGACGAGATTGACTGGGAGAACTTGACGAACAAGGAGCTTCATGATAAGTTTCAGGAAATGATGAGTGGACAGGTGCAAGATGTGCAAAACAGATTTGAAGAGGCCATGGAGAAGATAGATGGCATGGAGAAGATATTCGAAACAAAGCTCGATAACAAGTTTATTGAATTGCTTGCGCATTTTTCCACCACCACCGCCGGCTCAACCTGTCGCACCTCTACAACAACAACAATGCCACCTTCCAAATCAAGTGGGACGAGCACTACGCGTTCCCCTTGAGTCTGGTCAAAATTCTGGTGGCGCTGTTGATGCTTCTGTAGCTTCTCCTGCTACTGCAGAGGTGGAGGACCATTACGAGGGTGAGGTTGATCAAAATCAGAACTACGTGCAACCACCACCACCAGGTCGTCCTCATGCATATCATCGCAACGGTAGGGCTGCACCACCACCTGAGGTACGAGATCATGACCATCTTCCTAAACTAAAATTGAATATACCACCATTTAAGGGTAGATATGTTCCTGATATATATCTTACTTGGGAGTTAGAAACTAAACAATGTTTTACATGTTTACAATATCCCGAGGAGCGATGTGTTCCTGCTGCTATTTGTGCTTTCACTAGTTTTGCATGTGTTTGGTTGTCTGAACAATGTAGATTATATCCTATTCTAGCTACTTGGGCTACTTTGAAAATTGCCATGCATACTCACTGGGTTCCACCATACTATCAACGTGAATTGCTTCAAAAATTGCAGCGTTTGAGACAAGGAAAAAATTATGTAGAAGAATATTATCAGGAATTACAAACTGGTATGATTAGATGTGTCATTGTTGAGGATAATGAAGCTATGCTTGCACGTTTTATTGGTGGATTAAATAAAGAGATTCAGACTATTCTAGAGTATAAGGAATATAATAATATCACTCGTTTATTCCATCTTGCTTGCAAAGCTGAATGTGAAGTGCAGGATCGACAACCATTGGCGCGAACTAACTTTTCTGCAGGTCGACATTCATCATGGACACCGCGTGCATCCTCTACTTCCACACGTTCTGCTACAACAACACCTCCGTTAGCTGCCACCTCCAACCGTGATACAAGAAAGCAGGCACAACCACCACTATCTGCCAAGAGCGCACCTTCTGGGCCTGCATAGAGCTCTTCTTCATCCATGGCATCAACAGGGCAAACACATGATTTTATTTGTCATCGTTGCAAAGGTGGAGGTCATTATGCGAGACAATGCCCATCTAAATGTGTGATGGTTGTTACTGAGGATGGTGGGTATGATTTCGCTAATGACTATGATGAGGAGACTTTGGCTCTTATTACAAGTGAAGAACACGGTGGAGATGATTCTGATCATGAGATGCAATACATGGCCGCTGAAGATGATGACAGGTATGAATGTTTAGTTGCTCAACGTGTTTTGAGTGTGCAGGTTACACAAGCTGAGCAAAATCAAAGGCATAATTTGTTCCATACAAAGGGAGTTGTGAAGGAATGTTCTATTCGCGTCATCATAGATGGAGGGAGCTATAATAACTTGGCTAGCATGGAGATGGTGGATAAGCTACCTCTCACCACAAGACCACATCCACATCCTTACTACATCCAATGGTTCAACAATAGGGGCAAGGTTAAGGTAACACGTACTGTTCGTGTGCATTTTAGTATCTCTACATATGCTGATTATGTTGATTGTGATGTGGTACCCATGCAAGCGTTTTCCTTATTACTTTGTAGACCATGGCAATTTGATAAAAATTCTGTACACCATGGTAGAAAAATCAGTATACTCTTGTTCATAAGGATAAACATATTACTTTGCTTCCTATGTCTCCTGATTCCATTTTGAAAGATGATATTAATAGAGATAATAAAGCAAAATAAGAGAAAAATAAGAGTGAAAATCAGATTGTAGCAAAAGAATTTGAGCAACAAATGAAGCCTAATAATAAACCATCTAGTGTTGCTTCTGAAATTAAATTGAAAAGTGCATGTTTACTTGCCACCAAATCTGATATTGATGAGCTAGATTTTAGCAAATCTGTTTGCTATGCTTTTGTGTGCAAAGAGGCATTATTTTCATTCGAGGATGTGCCTTCCTCTTTGCCTCCTGCTGTTACTAACATTTTGCAGGAGTTCGATGACGTCTTTCCACAAGACGTGCCACCAGGATTACCACCTATTCGAGGGATTGAGCATCAGATTGACTTAATTCCCGGTGCATCGCTACCCAACCGTGCAGCATACCATACCAATCCAGAGGAGACGAAGGAGATTATGCGTCAAGTACAGGAGCTGCTCGACAAAGGTTATATACGTGAATCTCTTAGTTTTTGTGTTGTTCCTATCATACTAGTGCCGAAAAAGGATGGTAAGTCACGTATGTGTGTTGATTGTAGATGCATTAATAATATTACTATTCGTTATTGTCATCCTATTCCTAGGCTAGATGATATGCTTGATGAATTGAGTGGCTCTACAATATTCTCCATAGTTGATTTGCGTAGTGGATACTATCAAATTCGTATGAAATTGGGAGATGAATGGAAAACGGCATTTAAAACTAAATTTGGATTATATGAGTGGTTAGTCATGCTGACGAGGAGCATCCTACGGTCATCCCATGGACCTACCATCATCTCATCAAGAGCCAAGAGGACCCATGACACGAGAACGAGCTAGAGCTCTCGAGAACGAGGTGACTTCTTTCCTTAGTGATATCACATATGATCCACTTGAGACATGGCTACTACCTAAGTCTGATATGCTATGCATGATTAGGTGTCAAGAGGACCGTCCCGAAGATGCTCGTGAAGACGGACAAGCCTCCAAGTCCATGGATGAGGAGAACCAACAGAAGGAGAAGAAGGCAGCTCCAGGGCCCGGAGATCAGGCCCAAGCCCCGGACATCCGGCCGCTAGAGAGATCCACTACTGCAACGTTCTAGCCGCTGAAGCTACAGGACCCGGACGTTTTGTCCCAACCCCGGACATCCGGCCCGTCAGCCCGGACATCCGGTCACTGCCCGGAAATCCTGCGCGCGTCACAGAACATGCCCGAAGCTGAACCACCTCAGCCCGGACATCCGGCTCCTCGGGAAGGCCCGGACATCCGTCCGATCGCCCGAACATCCGGCCTCGTCTGTCTACGCACAGTAAAGGGCCGAGGCCGATGTACCCTTTCGCCCCCCTAGACTATATATAGTCCTCTTCCTCCCTCTTTCTAGGGTTAGCATTGGTTTAGCTCATATGTGAGATAGAGCATTGCTCATCCATACGGATCTGCTGCACGAGAGAGACCGCGACCCCTCTACGGAGACGATCCACGTTGGATTCAAGACCCCCTCTTGGGTGGCCCCATCAAGACCTCCTCACGGAGAAGAAACGGTTAGCCTTTGTATCATCCGTTGTTGACTTTGGATCGTGTATCTCTCCTTGTGTTTTTAGGATCTAGCATATGTGTGACTATATCTTGTTGGTTTTGAGAGTTCCTCTTGTGTTTTCCTTCGTTTTCTCCACGTGTTCTTTGTGTTCTTAGTTGGGATCCGCTCCTTTCCTGAAAGATTGGCCGTATAGGGTTCCAACCTACATCATCTTAGTATTATGAGCCATGTTGATCATGATCTCGGAGCCCCCTCTCTTTGTTTTCTAGCCTAGTTTTGTTGATTTTGTTCCTAATTCGGAAATTGCCCTCAAAAATAGCCCGATTTTTTTTTTGTGATTTGTTGGTGCGATGAAGTTTTGTTGGATTGGATCCGCGGATATCGTGTGTCGTTGGTAGATCAAGCTTTCCCCCATGTTTTCCCAAATTTCCATCCAGAAAATCTTCCGAATTTTGCCCCGAATTTGACCTCTCCACGCGGTGTTCATCGAGTACGTCCACGGATCCACAGCCCGGACATCCAGCCAACCCGAACATTCGGTCCTCTGCTCGGACATCTGGCCCTCGACAGCAACAATTCCATCCACCGCCCCGTTTCTAATGAAGGGTGGAACCCTAGACGGCCGATCTTTCACGAAAGGAGCGGATCCCAACTAAGAACACGAAGAACACGAGGGAAAACACAAGAGGAATCACTAAACCAACAAGATATAGTCACACATATGCTAGATCCTCGAAACACGAGAGGAGGTACAAGATCCAAATCCAACAAAGGATGATACAAAGGGTAACCCGTTCTTCTCCGTGAGGAGGTCTTGATAGGGCCACCCAAGGGGGGGGGGGTCTTGAATCCAATGTGGATCGTCTCTGTAGAGGGGCCGCGGTCTCTTTTGAGGAGCAGATCCGTATGGATGAGCAATGCTCTATCTCACATATGAGCTAAACCAATGCTAACCCTAGAAAGAGGGAGGAGGAGGAGTATACATAGTCTAGGGGGCAAAAGGGTACATGGGCCTCGGCCCTTTACTATGCGCAGACAGACGGAGCCAGATGTCCGGGCGATGGGCCGGATGTCCGGGCCTTCCCGAAGGGCCGGATGTCCAGGCTAGGAGGCCGGATGTCCGGGCTGGTGGAGTCAGCTACTGTAGGTTCTGGTGCATGGCACCGGATGTCCGGGCGTCTGGCTGGATTTCCGGGGTGGGGCCAGATGTCCGGGGCCTGTAGATGTTGGGCGGCTGGGAGGCTGCTGAGGAGGATGCTCGAGGGGCCGGATGTCCGGGGTCCTGGCCGGATGTCCGTGGCCTGGAAGGTGTTCTTGACTCTTTCCGTTGGTTCTCTTCATCCATGGACTTGGCGGCTTGTCCGTCTTCACGAGCATCTTCGGGAGGGTCCTCTTGACACCTAATCATGCATAGCATATTGGACTTGGGTAGTAGCCTTGTCTCGAGTGGATCATATGTGATATCACTAAGGAAAGAAGTCACCTCGTTCTCGAGAGCTCTAGCTCGTGCTTGTGTCATGGGTCCTCTTGGCTCTTGATGAGACGATGGTAGGTCCCTGGGGATGACCGTAAGATGCTCTGCATCATATCATCTCGCTTGGGAAAGATCCGACCTCGGATCGAATTCCTCATCACCATGGTATGGGGAGAGATCTTTGATGTTGAAGATGTCGCTCACGGAGTACTTGTTGCGTCGGATGTCGATCTTGTAGGCGTTATTGTTGTAGCCTGCAAGCACCTTGAAGGGTCCATCGGCTCGTATTAGAAGTTTGGACTTGCGTTCGTTTGGGAAACGGTCCTTGTGAAGGTGTAGCCACAAAAGATCTCCAACATTTAATATCATGGGTTGCTTGTTGACGTTGAGCTTGGCCGCGAGTCGTTGTACTTGGCGCTCGATGGTGTGACTTGTATCTTCATGCATCTTCTTGAGGTAGTTGACTCGGGCACTCGCGTCCATGTTTGTGCGCTCTTGTAGCGGTAGAGGTAGAATGTCCAATGGGGACAACGGGTTGAAGCTGTAGACGACCTCGAAGGGGGACTTGCCGGTAGTCGAATGTATTGCACGGTTGTAGGCATACTCAGCGATAGGTAGGCACTCCTCCCACTCCTTGATGTTCTTCTTTATCAACACGCGTAGTAGAGTGGAGAGCGTGCGGTTCGTCACCTCCGTTTGGCCGTCGGTTTGAGGATGGTATGCCGAAGAGAACAAAAGCTTTATTCCGAGCTTGGCGCACAAGGTCTTCCAAAAGTAACTCAAGAATTTGACGTCGCAGTCCGAGACAATCGTCTTTGGCACTCCATGAAGTCACAAGATTTCCCTACAAAACAAATTTGCAACATGTGAAGCATCGTCTATCTTGTTGCAAGGAATGAAATGAGCCATTTTGGAAAATCGGTCCACCACAAGAAAGACGAAATCCTTTCCATTTCTAGCTCTAGGCAAAAGCACAAAATCCATGCTAATATCTTCGCATGGTTGATATGGAATTGGAAGTGGCATGTAAAGGCCATGAGATTGAGCTTTAGACTTATCTTTGCGACATGTAGAGCATCGGTTGGTGAAGCGGTTGATGTCGTGAAACATCTTAGGCCAAAAGTAGTTATTGGAGAGCGTGGCAAATGTCTTGTCGCATCCAAAATGTCCCATTAGTCCTCCGCCATGAGATTCTTGCAAAAGCAACAAACAAAGAGAAGACTCGGGAATGCATAGTTTGTTAGCTCTCATAAGGTAACCATCTTTGATGTAATAGCATTCCCAAGATGTATGTGTCAAACATTTGGTATAAGGAATAGCAAAAGTAGGATCATGCTCATACAAGTCTTTTATATTCTCAAAGCCAATGACATTCAATTCAAGTTGAGTAACGAGCATGCATATATGGGAAAGTGCATTCGCCACAACATTTTCCTTCCCTTTAATATACTTAATGACATAACAAAAAGACTCAATGAACTCACAGTTCACTCCATTTAGCAGGACACTTGTTCAACTTAGTTTGACCCTTAAGATATTTAAGTTTTTCATGGTCGGTATGGATGATAAATTCATGAGGGCGAAGGTAATATTCCCATTCATGCAAAACTCGCACTAAAGCATATAGCTCTTTGTCAAAGGTGGGATAATTGAGTTGCGCTCCGGAAAGTTTCTCACTAAAGTATGCTATAGGGCGCTTCTCTTGCATTAACACACCTCCTATACCATTACCACTAGCATCACAATGAATTTCAAACGGTTTGTCAAAGTTGGGTAATGCAAGCACGGGAGCATGAGTAAGCAAATTCTTAAGCTCATTGAATGCGATATCTTGTGATGCTGCCCAAACAAAGGGTGCATTCTTCTTGCTCAAAGCATGTAAAGGTGAAGCAATGGTGCTAAAATCCTTCACAAATCTACGGTAGAAACCGGCTAAACCAAGAAAACTATGCACTTGTTGCAAATTGGTTGGTTGGGGCCAAGTTTTAATAGCATTGATCTGATATTCATCAACATGAACACCCTTAGAAGATACGACAAAACCCAAGAAAACAAGCTTATCAACACTGAAAAGGCATTTTTCCATATTATCATAAAGTTGCTCTTTTCGAAGAGTTTGTAGCACGGTGCAAAGGATATCATCAAAATAGACAACAACAAATTCACCAATATAAGGGCGAAACACATAATGCATAAGACGCATGAAGGTACCGAGTGCTTCGGATAAACCCATAGGCATGACTAACCACTCATACAAACCAAACTTAGTTTTCCATTCATCACCCTCTTGTATGCGGATTTGATAGTAACCACTTTTAAGATCAATTTTGGAAAAGATAGTGGCACCACTAAGTTCATCAAGCATATCATCAAGGTGTGGAATGGGGTACATATAGCGAACGGTGATAGCATTGATGGGTCTACAATCGGAACACATGCGAAAGCTACAGTATCGTTTTGGCACAAGAATTACCGGTACGGCACAACGACTCATACTTTCACGCACATGTCCATGGTCTATGAGATGCTTTACTTGCCTTTGGATTTCTTCGGTTTCTTCGGGGTTGAGTCGGTATGGAGCCTTGTTTGGAAGTGGCACTTCGGGGATGAGGTCGATGCGGTGCTCGATGCCTCGTAGTGGAGGTAGACTGAGAGGTAGCTCGTCAGGGAAAACATCTTGGAATTCCTGCAATAAAGAAGATAGCACTAAAGGTAGATCGTGAGAGGTGTTAGCTTTTGTTGCCTCGTCCTTGCACAAAAGGACATAGTGTAGGACACTTGATGGGTTCTCACACACTTCCCTCATCTCTCGTTTGGTGGCAAATAGGACTAAGTTCTTCTTGATGCTCATCATGGAGGCACTCCATTTTGGCTTGTGGCGCTCACTCTCTTTTTGGTGGTTCGCTCTCTCACTTTTCTCTCCATGATGGGTGACCTGTTTTTCCGCGATCACTTGGCTTGGAGACATCGGACGTAGCACATACTCCTGCCCTTTCATCTTGAAGTTATAGTGGTTTGTATGACCATTATGGATGACACCACGGTCGAATTGCCATGATGGTCCAAGAAGGAGGTGGCACACGGTCATCGGAAGGACATCACACTCCAAAGTGTCTTCGTAAGCTCCAATCTTGAAAGAAACTTGTACTCTATGCTCGACTTGGATGGTACCGGTGTCGCTAATCCATTGAACCTTGTATGGATGCGGGGTGCTTCATCTTGACCAATTGAAGCTTGGAGCATAGTTCTTCACTTGCTAGGTTATGGCAACTCCCTCCATCAATGATGACCTTGACGGACCTTCCATTGATGCCGGCCTTTGTGTGGAAGATATGGCATCTTTGGACTTCGTCTTGTTGATGTTGAAGAGTCAAGACCTTGGAGACAACAAGAGCGGGGCTTGAATCTTCATCGCAAAAGACTTGATCATCTTCATCTTCGTTGTTCACTTGATGGTGCATGGCCACTTGCTCAAGGGCTTCCATTTGCCCTTCACTCATTGAATCATAGGTTCCGTCATCGTTGAGGATCATGGTGCGCTTGTTTGTGCACTCAAAGGACTTGTGGCCTCGGCCGCCGCATGTGAAGCATTTGAAGGAACTTGTCTTGTTGGTCTCATCTGTTGGGGTAGATGATGATGAAGCTTTCGGCTTGAAGTTGCTTGACGTAGGAGGATGACTTGAGCTTGTCGAAGTTTTCTTGTAACTTGACTTGTCGCCGTTGCTTGTAGATGGCTTGGTTGAGGTAGAAGGTGTTGGAGTCGTTGACGCTTGAGAGTTGGAGAAACCGTATGACTTGGATGAGAACTTGGCATATTTGAGATCATCTTGCACTTGGCGTTCTGCTTTGGTAGCTTGATGCACTAGCTCGATAAGGTTCGAGTATGGTTAGAAGTCGGCGATCATCTTGATAGGATGGTTGAGTCCATTCAAGAAACGTGCCATAGTTGCTCATCATCTTCCGTGACGTTGGCTCTTATCATGGCAATCTCCATTTCCTTGTAGTACTCTTCAACGCTCTTGGTTCCTTGCTTGAGGAGTTGGAGTTTCTTGAAGAGGTCGTGGTTGTAGTAGTTAGGCACGAATTGTGCTCTCATGACATCCTTCATTTGTGCCCAACTAATGATGGGTGGTTCACCTCTTGCTTCTGTTCGCTCAATGACTTGTTCCCACCAAATGAGGACGTAACCTTGGAACTCAAGGGATGCCATCGCGATCTTCTTCTCTTCTTCGTAGTTGTGCAAGCGGAAGATTTTGTCAACCTTCAATGCCCATGAGATGTACTCTTCGGGGTCATTGCTTCCAGTGAACTCGGGCATGGTGAACTTTAGCTTGCCGTATCGTTGCTCTTCATTGTGTTGGGGTCGGGGATGATGACGCCCATGTCGTGGAGGATTGACAATCGCATGTTGCGCTTGGCGAGGAGGGTTGTCGACCTCATGTTGCTCTTGTCTTGGAGGATTTCCATTGTCTTCCTGTTCTTGTTGAACTTGATTTTCTTGGTGAGCTTGAGGAGGAGCTTGCCGAGCTTGTTGAGAAACTTGATGATGCACACGTGCTTGGAAAATCCTCTCTTGAGCTTCATCGCGAAGTGCTTCTTGATGTAGACGAGCTTGTCGGCCTCGGTTGGCTACGGCACGACTTGAATCTCGAAGGGCACGTTGCGCCTCAAGTGCTTGAGCTTCTCGAAGTTGTTGTTCTTGGCGTTGTTCCTCGACCTCTTGTGCATCTTGATGTTGTCGCGCTCGTTCCTCTTGTTCTTGTTGTCGTTGGCGTTGTCGTTCTTGTGCTTGAGAGAATGTAGCTTGATTTTGACGGTGTCGATGTTCTTGTGCGTGAGCTTGCTCTTTTGAGTCGTTGTCGTGTATAGGATTGCGGTTTTCTTGACGATCTTGACGCGCGACACAATGAAGAGTGTTCGATGTCAGGGTACTTGAGCCGGAGATAGTGTCATCGGAGTGTCGACTCGAGCGGCACTGTCTTGAGTAGGACGAAGTGGTAGAAGAGGGGTTGACCAACAAGGCACGAGTCTCATCCATTCTTGCGTCTTCTCATGCTTGTGCTTGTCGAGCTTGTTGTCAAAGTAGTCTCTTGTGCATTGCTCGGAGAGTCGCAAGTCGGTGGTGAGGTTGTCAATGCGGTCGCTCATTGCTAGTTGCTCTTCATGCAAAGCTCGTTGTGTACCAAAGAGGTGTAGTTTGGTGACATAGTTGTTTTGATCGTCGTCTTGCTCAAGGAAAAGTGGGTTGGTAGATGTACTTGGCCTATCCATCATTCCAAACAAAGATATGTGAGTGGGAGAAAAAGAAGAACCAATACCAAATGTACCGACCGGTGTTGAAGATGGATCAAAGATCACTCCAATGTGTAACAAGGAAATAGCACAATTGGTACCAATTCTTGTCGGTTTCTCACACCTACAAAAGTAAAAGCTTATGGAGGGGCTTGGTTAGGATGGTGGCACAAAATTTGATGCAATTGTAAGTGAGACTCAGTAATGTTGGAAAAGATTCACAAATTTGCAAATGCAACAAGTAGACCAATAGCAATATAGATACACGGAAACACACACGCAAATAGATAGATGGGGTCGTGCAACCAAGGAATGAGCCAAAATGTGGAGTCCACGAAAATGCTCATGTTGCACAACACTAGAGAGACAGTAGCACGATTGCACAATAGGCGGATACGAACTTGTGCGCAACCTACTAAGCAAAAATGCAACGACTTCTATCCCAAGTATGTTATATGTATGGTATACTGATGGTATGGTCCAAGATGATCGAGTATGACAATCTTAATGTTGTATGATGCTATGGTTCTTGCGTATAAGCTCTTTGATTATCTTTCCCTTTTTGCTTAAAAGCTTGTTTGGCTCTTTGTTGTTTGAGCTCTTTTCTCATGGAATGCTTCATGAGCCAAGATAGCAATTGTGTATGCGATGACAACTTTGTGACACAAGAGATGATACCAAGATATGCAACACGATGATGCTATGTATGCTATGGGAAGTATGATCACTAATGTGCACAATTCACGTTGCCGGCAATACTCAACGGCTAGTCTCGATAGGTAAGCTACGCAAAAGGAAGGCTATGGTGGTTATCAATGCAAATAGCAAGAATGTATGATGATACCAAGATGATACCAAGGTGAGGTTGGTACCACAATGATGTAGTTGTTCATAGTAGTCCTTGGAGAAGATGAGCGGTGGTGATGTTGATGTTGAACCGTACCTAGATAGCCGAAACACAATAGGACACGGTTACCACAACTCAAATTCTCAAAGCAAAATGGGTCAAAATTGTCGGAGTTGGTAGCGGTAAAGGCTATGGTGGTGCTATGCGGAAGTGGTGGTGGTATGCGAAAGTGTATGTGGGAACCGGAACAAAATTTGGCGAAAGTTAGGCGACAAACGGAGTGGTGGATGGAAGGGCTGCTGTCAGGGGCCGGATGTCCGGGCTGGTCGTCGGATGTCCGTGCTGTCGGGCCGGATGTCCGGGCTCTGGATCCGTGGACGAACTCGATGAACACCGCGTGGAGAGGTAAAATCTGGGGCAAAATTTGCAAGATTTTATGGATGGAAATTGGGGAAAAGATGGGAAAAGCTAGATCTACCTACAACACACGAAATCTGTGGATCAAATCCAACAAAACTTCATCACACCAACAAATCAAAAAAAAAATTGGGGCTATTTTTGTGGGGCAATTTTCGAATTAGGAACAAAATCAACAAAACTAGGCTAGAAAACAAGGAGAGGGGGCTCCGAAATCGTGATCAACATGGCTCATGATACCAAGATGATGTAGGGTGGAACCCTAGACGGCCGATCTTTCACGAAAGGAGCGGATCCCAACTAAGAACACGAAGAACACGAGGGGAAAACAAGGGAAAACGAGGGAAAACACAAGAGGAATCACTAAACCAACAAGATATAGTCACACATATGCTAGATCCTCGAAACACGAGAGGAGGTACAAGATCCAAATCCAACACAGGATGATACAAAGGGTAACCAGTTCTTCTCCATGAGGAGGTCTTGATGGGGCCACCCAAGAGGGGGGTCTTGAATCCAACGTCGATCGTCTCCGTAGAGGGGCCGTGGTCTCTCTCGAGGAGCAGATTCGTATGGATGAGCAATGCTCTATCTCACATATGAGCTAAACCAATGCTAACCCTAGAAAGAGGGAGGAGGAGGAGTATATATAGTCTAGGGGGCGAAAGGGTACATGGGCCTCGGCCCTTTACTGTGCGCAGACAGACGGAGCCGGATGTCCAGGCAACGGGCCGGATGTCTGGGCCTTCCGAAGGGCCTGATGTACGGGCTAGGAGGCCGGATGTCCAGGCTGGTGGAGTCAGCTTCTGTAGGTTCTGGTGCGTGGCGCCGGATGTCCGGGCTTCTGGCCGGATTTCCGGGCTAGGGCCGGATGTCCGGGGCCTGTAGATGTTGGGCGGCTGGGAGGCTGCTGAGGAGGATGCTCCAGGGGCCGGATGTCTGGGGTCCTGGCCGTATGTCCGGGGCCTGGAAGGTGTTCTTGACTCTTTCCGTTGGTTCTCTTCATCCATGGACTTGGCGGCTTGTCCGTCTTCATGAGCATCTTCGGGAGGGTCCTCTTGACACCTAATCATGCATAGTATATTGGACTTAGGTAGTAGCCATGTCTCGAGTGGATCATATGTGATATCACTAAGGAAGGAAGTCACCTCGTTATCGAGAGCTCTAGCTCGTGCTCGTGTCATGGGTCCTCTTGGCTCTTGATGAGACGATGGTAGGTCCATGGGGATGACCGTAGGATGCTCCGCATCAGTTTCCCGCCTAACTTTCACCCAATTTTGTCCCAGTGCCCATATACACTTCCGCATACCACCACCATTTCCGCATAGCACCACCTTAGCTTTCCCGCTACCACCTCCGGCAATTTTGTCAAGCTTTTGCTTTGAGAATTTGAGTTGTGGTTTCTATTTCCTAACATGTTTCGGCTACTTAGGGACGGTTCGACATCAACATCACCACCGCCCATCTTCTCCAAGGACTACTACGAACGGCTACATCATTTTGGTATCAACCTCATCTTGGTATCGTGATATCATCATACTTTCTTGCATTTGCATTGATAACCCCATAGCCTTACTTTTGCGTCACTTACCCATCGAGACTAGCCTTTGAGTATTGCCGGCAACGTGACTTGTGCACATTAGTGATCATACTTCCCGTAGCATACCTACCATATCATCGTGTTGCATATCTTGGTATCATCTCTTTCGTCACAAAGTTGTCATCGCATACACAATTGCTATCTTGGTTCATGAAGCATTGCATGAGAAAAGAGCTCAAACAACAAAGAGCCAAACAAGATTTTAAGCAAAAAGGAAAGATAAGCAAAGAGCTTATAAGCAAGAACCATAGCATCATACAACATTAAGATTGTCATACTCGATCATCTGGGACAATATTATTGGAATAGCATACATATAGCATACTTGGGGTAGCAGTCGTTGCATTTTTGCTTAGTAGGTTGTGCACAAGTTCGTACCCACCTATTGTGCAATCGTGCTAGCGTCTCTCTAGTGTTGTGCAACACCAGCATTTTCGTGTACTCCACATTTTGGCTCATCCCTTGGTTGCACGACCCCACCTATCTACTTGTGTGTGTGTTTCCGTGTACCACATTTTGCTATTGGTCAACTTGATGCATTTGCAAATTTGCGAATATTTTCCAACA
Source organism: Aegilops longissima (assembly GCA_021605205.1). Classification (NCBI taxonomy): domain Eukaryota; kingdom Viridiplantae; phylum Streptophyta; class Magnoliopsida; order Poales; family Poaceae; genus Aegilops; species Aegilops longissima. The sequence goes on from CM038680.1 coordinate 209,978,353, forward strand.
TTATTGAGTCTCACTTACAATTGCATCAAATTTTGTGCCACCATCCTAACCAAGCTCCACCATAAGCTTCTACTTGTGTAGGTGTGAGAAACTAACAAGAATTGGTACCAATTGTGCTATTCCTTGTTACACATTGGAGTGATCATTGATCCATCTTCAGCATCGGTAAAGGTACATTTGGTATAGGTTCTTCTCTTTCTCCCACTCACATATTTTTGTTTGGAATGATGGATAGGCCAAGTACTTCTACCAACCCACTCTTCCTTGAGCAAGGCGATGACCCGAACAACTACGTCACCAAACTACACCTATTTGGTACACAACAAGCTTTGCATGAAGAGCAACTAGCAATGAGTGACCGCATCGACAACCTCGCCACCGACTTGCGACTCTCCGAGCAACGTACAAGAGACTACTTCAACAACAAGCTCGACGAACACAAGCACGAGAATGACGCAAGAATGGACAATAATTGTGCCTTGTTGGTCAACCGCTCTTCTACCACTTCGTCCTACTCAAGATGGAGCCGCTCGAGTCGACACTCCGACGACACTATCTCCGGATCAAGTACCCCGACCTCGAACACTCTTCGTCATGCCGCGTGTCAAGATTGTCAAGCAAACTGCAATCCTCTACGCGACACAGACTCTCAAGAGCAACAAGAACAAGAGGAACGAGCGCGAGAACATCAAGATGCACAAGACGCCGAGGTACAACGTCAAGAACAACAACTACGTGAAGCTCAAGCACTTGAGGCGCAACGTGCCCTTCGAGATTCAAGTCAAGCGATAGCTAACCGAGGCCGACAAGCTCGTCTACACCAAGAAGCACTTCACGATGAAGCTCAAGAAAGGATTTATCAATCACGTGTGCATCTTCAAGTTCCTCAAGTTCCTCGTCAAGCTCGACAAGCTCCTCCACAAGCTCGCCAAGAACATCAAGTTCAACAAGAGCAACACGACAATGGAAACCCCCCAAGACAAGAGCAACATGAAGTCGACAACCCTCCTCGCCAAGAGCAACATGAGATTTTCATTCCTCAATGACATGGGCGTCATCATCCCCGACCCCAACACAATGAAGAGCAACGATACGGCAAGCTAAAGTTCACCATGCCCAAGTTCACAGGAAGCAATGATCCCGAAGAGTACATATCATGGGCATTGAAGGTTGACAAAATATTCCGCTTGCATAACTATGAAGAAGAGAAGAAGATAGCGATGGCATCCCTTGAGTTCCAAGATTATGTCCTCATTTGGTGGGAACAAGTCACTGAGCGCCGAGAGGCAAGAGGAGTACCACCCATCACTACTTGGGCGCAAATGAAGGATGTCGTGAGAGCACGTTTTGTGCCTAACTACTACAACCGCGACCTCTTCAAGAAACTCCAACTACTCAAGCAAGGAACCAAGAGCGTTGAAGAGTACTACAAGGAAATGGAGATTTCCATGATACGAGCCAATGTCATGGAAGATGATGAGCAAACTATGGCACGTTTCTTGAATGGACTCAATCATCCTATTAAGAAAATAGCAGACTTCCAACCATACTCGAACCTCATCGAGCTAGTGCATCAAGCTACCAAAGCGGAACACCAAGTGCGAGATGACCTCAAATATGCCAAGTTCTCATCCAAGTCATATGGCTTCTCCAACTCTCAAGCGTCTATGACTCCAACACCTTCTACCTCAACCAAGACATCTACAAACAACGGCGACAAGTCAAGTTACAAGAAAGCTTCGAAAACCTCAGGTCGTCCTCCTACTACAAGCAACTTCAAGCCAAATGCTTCATCATCATCTACCCCAACCGATGATACCATCAAGACATGTTCCTTCAAATGCTTCACATGCGGTGGCCGAGGCCACATGTCAAGATGAAGCACCCGCACCCATACAAGGTTCAATAGCTAAGCGACACCAGTACCATCCAAGTCGAGCATAGAGTACAAGTTTCTTTCAGGATCGGAGCTTACGAAGACACTTTGGAGTGTGATGTCCTTCCGATGACCGTGTGCCACCTCCGTCTCGGATGGCCACGACAATTCGACCGAGGTGTCATACACAACGGGCGCACAAATCATTATAGCTTCAAGATGAAAGGAAAGGAGTATGTGCTACAACCTATGTCTCCAAGCCAAGTGATCGCCGACAAGCAAGCCACCCATCGTGGAGAGAATAGTGAGAGAGCGAGCCACCAAAAAGAGAGTGAGAGCCACAAGCCCAAATTGAGTGCCTCCATGATGAGAGATAAGAAGAACTTAGTCCTATTTTCCACCAAACGTGAGATGAGAGAAGTGTGTGAGAACCCATCAAGTGTTATACACTATGTACTTTTGTTTAAGGACGAAGCACCAAAAGCTAACACCTCTCACGATCTAGCTTTAGTGTTATCTTCTCTATTGTAGAAATTCCGAGATGTTTTCCCCGACGAGCTACCTCCGGTTCTACCTCCACTACGAGGCATCGAGCACCGCATCGACCTCATGCCTGGAGCACTACTTCCAAACTAGGCTCCCTACCGAGTCAACCCTGAAGAAACCAAAGAAATACAAAGGTAAGTAAAGCATCTCATAGATCATGTGCGTGAGAGTTTGAGTCCTTGTGCCGTACCGGTCATTCTTCTGCCAAAACGAGATGGTAGCTTTCGCATGTGTTCCGATTGGAGGCCCATCAACGCTATCACCGTTCGCTATAGGTACCCCATTCCACGCCTTGATGATATGCTTGATGAGCTTTGCGCTGCCACTTTTTTTTCCAAAATCGATCTCAAAAGTGGTTACTATCAAATCCGCATACAAGAGGGTGATGAATGGAAAACCGCTTTCAAAACTAAGTTTTGTTTGTATGAGTGGTTAGTCATGTCTATGGGTTTATCCGAAGCACCCAGTACTTTCATGCGTCTTATGCGTTATGTGTTTCGCCCTTACATTGGTGAGTTTGTTGTGTTCTACTTCGACGATATCCTTATTTTTAGCAAATCTCTCAAAGAGCATGTCACCCACCTTCGCACCATGCTACAAACTCTTCGAAAAGAGCGTCTTTATGCTAATATGGAAAAATGCCTTTTTGTCATTGATAAGCTTGTTTTCTTGGGTTTTGTAGTATCTTCCAAGGGTGTTCATGTTGATGAATCTAAGATCAATGCTATTAAAACTTGGCCCCAACCAACCAATTTGCAACAAGTGTGTAGTTTTCTTGGTTTAGCCGGTTTCTACCGTAGATTTGTGAAGGATTTTAACACTATTGCATCTCCTTTACATGCTTTGAGCAAGAAGAATGCACCCTTTGTTTGGGGACCAACGCAAGATAGCGTATTCAATGAGCTTAAGAATTTTCTTACTCATGCCCTCGTGCATGCATTACTCAACTTTGACAAACCTTTTGAAATTCAATGCAATGCTAGTGGTAATGGCATAGGAGGTGTGTTAACGCAAGAGAAGCGCCCCATAGCATACTTTAGTGAGAAACTTCCCAGAGCACAACTCAGTTATCATATCTATGACAAAAGAGCTATATGCTTTAGTGCGATTTTTGCATGAATGGGAACATTACCTTCGCCCTCATGAATTTATCATCCATACCGACCATGAAACACTTAAATATCTTAAGGGTCAAACTAAGTTGAACAAGCGTCATGCTAAATGGAGTGAGTTTATTGAGTCATTTCCTTATGTCATGAAGTATATTAAAGGTAAGGAAAATGTTGTGGCTGATGCACTTTCCCGTATGTGCATGTTTGTTACTCAACTTGAATTGAATGTCATTGGCTTTGAGCACATAAAATACTTGTATGAGCATGATCCTACTTTTAATATTCCTTATGTGATAGAGGCAAAGGTGTCCCGTCTTTCGATGAGATGGTGGTTATCATTTTGGAGGAAGTCGACTTTGATGATCCGACTATGAACGTGCGAGGACGTCGCGCCTTAGCAATCGCTAAACCAACTCCGAGTGGTTATTGAGCATGCCGGAGCATGATCAACCTGACCACGAGGGTCTGTTTCCTGCAGGCAAATGAAGAACAATCAAGAAACTAAGATTGCAATCTGGATATTGCGAATATAAGAGGAAAGATTTATTGATCAAAGTGGGGTTCTGTGACACCTTTGTCTGGTCATTGAACACAAACGAAGTATGCTAAGTTGCAGCTATGGCGACCTTTAATGTAAACAAAACCCAAAGTCTAAACGGTCCCCTAAAGGCTGTATATATGGAGGAAGAGGGGGGAATTTCATGGCCCTTGGGGAAGGGGTCCAAAACCAACCCTATCTCTTGTTTATATGCATTATCATTTATTTTCTCTAACACTGTAAATGGACCATCAGCACATGGAATTAGCTTTGATTTGCACAAATCAGGAAATCTATCCTTACGCAAATGTAACCAAACAAGATCTCCAGGTGCAAAGACAACACGTTTTCTACCCTTATCTCCAGCAAGTTTATATTTAGCATTTATACGCTCAATGTTTTCCTTAGTTAACTCATGCATTCTTAAAATCAATTCAACACATTGTTTAGCATCAAAATTAACCTTCTCCGAAGATGGAAGAGGCAACAAATCAATGGGTGCTCGAGGTAGGAAACCATACACAATTTCAAAAGGGCACATCTTAGTAGTAGAATGCAACGAACGATTATAAGCAAATTCAATATGAGGCAAGCATTCTTCCCACATTTTCTTATTATTCTTCAAGACAGCCCTAAGCATAGTAGACAATGTTCGATTGACTACTTCAGTTTGACCATCAGCTTGGGGGTGACAAGTACTACTAAAAAGCAGTTTAGTCCCCAACTTAGCCCATAAACATCTCCAAAAGTGGCTAAGAAATTTAGTATCACGGTCTAAAACAATAGTATTTGGCACACCATGCAAGCGAATAATTTCATGAAAGAACAAATCAGCAACATTAACAGCATCATCGCTTTTATGACATGGTGTAAAGTGTGCCATTTTCGATAATCTATCCACGACAAAAAATATGCTATCCCTCCCCTTCTTTGTTCGAGGTAAACCTAAAACAAAGTCAATAGATATATCCTCCCAAGGAACACTAGGTACAGGCAAAGGCATATATAAACCATGAGGATTGAGTCGTGACTTAGCTTTTTGACATGTAGTGCAGCGAGCAACAAAACGCTCAACATCCCGTCTCATCTTTGGCCAAAAGAAATGTGTAGCAAGTACGTCCTCCGTCTTCTTCACGCCAAAGTGCCCCATTAATCCTCCTCCATGTGCCTCCTGCAACAACAAAAGACGAACAAAGCTAGCTGGAATGCATAACTTGTTAGCACGGAACACAAAGCCATCATCAATAACAAACTTGTACCATGTTTGATGAGGACATGAATACCTTGGATATGACCAAAAATATTGCATACATGCATATTTGTCAGGTGATTTCTAGTGCAAACTATTCAATAATCTATTTATGTTATCCAGAACAAAAATACTTCACACACTTTTGTGTTTTGTCTAATTGCAGGTGTATGGGACATTTTTACAATCAACATATGAAGATAAGGGAAAATGAGAAGTTTAGGTTCTGTTCAAAAAGTCCTCTCACATCACTTTTGGGCCAAGAGAAGATAGAGTCCAAATCTCTCACGTTCTGGATTCAGATTCGGACTGCACAGACATACCTGACTCAAAACGCCAACAACATTTTCATACGGACTCCGAATTGGGTGATTATTTTTTTGTTGGAAACTAGATTTCATGCTCTTTCCAACCCAATTGGATTCACCTTCAAATTCGTCCGGAGCGTTGAGATATCGATGAAACAATATGATGCTGCAGCAGAATCCGAGTCAAACAACAAGTCCAAAGGTGTTGCATCACCTCCACTTGGGCCCATGAGCCTTGTACGACCTAGGGCTAGTTTTAGGCTGCCTTGGGACGTCCTTCCACCTCCTTGGCCTCCACCCTTTGCTCCTATATAAGTAGATCCATCTAGTAGCTTTTTCCTTGGGATTTGTTTAGTTAAAAGTTAGCCATTGCAACTTCGTGTACTTCGTTTGTGTCCAACGACCAGACCAAGACCGCTTCCGGATCCCGACCATTATCAATACTTCATATATATTTGCAATATTCAGATTGCTTTATCATATTCTTGCTCGTTCTTCGATTGCTTGCAGGAATAGACCTTCGTGGTCAGGCTGACCGTGCTTCCGGCATCGTCAGTAACCTCAGGAGATTGGTTTAGCGATTGCTAAGGCGCAACGTCGTGCATGTTTGTAGTCGGATTGTCAAAGTCGGATCCACCAAATCAATATTTATCATCTAATTGAAAGATCGGGACACCCTCGCCTCTATCAATGTTCTTCCTTCTTTAAAATTCTGCATTACATCTTTAAAATCATCATCATGCACATATTGATCTTTGAAGGTCTCCAAACCAAATATTTTGAAGTCAAGTTGTGAAAGCATAGTATAGCGACGAGACAATGCATCAGCAATAATAGTTTCTTTACCCTTATTGTGTTGAATGACATAAGGGAAAGTATCAATGAATTCAACCCATTTAGCATGTCTACGATTCAGTTTAGCTTGAATTTTAATATGTTTCAAAGATTCATGATCAGAATGTATAACAAATTCTTTGGGCCATAATAATGTTGCCATGTCTCTAAAGTCCGAACAAGAGAAGATAATTCTTTATCATAGGTAGAATAATTCAGACTAGGCCCACTCAATTTTTCAGAAAAATATGCAACAGGTTTTCCATCTTGTAATAACACACCTCCTAATCCAATTCCACTAGCATCACTTTCAAGCTCAAAAGTCTTATTAAATCAGGAAGTTGGAGTAAAGGAGCATGTGTCAACTTATCTTTCAATACCGTGAAGGCTTCTTCCTGTGCGGTACCCCAAACAAAAGGCACATCCTTCCTTGTAAGCTCATTGAGAGGTGCGGCAATGGTGCTAAAATCTCTCACAAAACGCCTATAGAAACCAGCGAGTCCAAGAAAACTCCTCACTTCTGTGACCATTTTGGGCAGCGGCCAACTCTCAGTAGCTTCAATCTTGGCTTTATCAACTTCTATTCCCTGTGGAGTAACAATCTAGCCAAGAAAAGATACTCGGTCGGTGCAAAAGGTGCACTTCCCAAGGTTACCAAACAAACGTGCATCACGTAGAGCAATAAAAACAGCACGTAAATGTTCCAAATGTTCTTCCAAAGATTTGCTATAAATCAGTATATCATCAAAATAGACTACCACAAATCGTCCAATGAAAGCACGTAAAACTTCGTTCATTAGTCTCATGAAAGTACTAGGTGCATTAGTTAACCCAAAAGGCATGACTAACCACTCATATAAACCAAACTTAGTTTTAAATGTTGTTTTCCATTCATCTCCCAATTTCATACGAATTTGATGGTATGCACTATGCAAATCAACTTTGGAGAATATTGTAGAGCCACCCAATTCATCAAGCATATATCTAGCCTAGGAATAGGATGACGATAACGAATAGTAATATTATTAATGCCTCTACAATCAACACACATACGCGACGTACCATCCTTTTCAGGAACTAGTATAATAGGAGGAGCACAAGGACTAAGAGATTCGCGTATATAACCATTGTCGAGCAGCTCCTGTACTTGACGCATAATCTCCTTCGTCTCCTCTGGATTGATACGGTATGGTGCACGGTTGGGTAGCGATACACCGGGAATTAAATCAATTTGATGCTCAATCCCATGAATAGGTGGTAATCCCGGTGGCACATCTTGTGGGTAGACATCAGCGAACTCCTACAAAATGTTAGTGATAGAAGGGGGCAAAGAGGAAGGCACATCCTCGAATGAAAATAATGCCTCTTTGCACACAAAAGCATAGCAAACAGATTTGCTGAAATCTAGCTCATCAATATCAGATTTTGTGGCAAGTAAACATGCACTTTTCAATTTAATTTCAGAAGCAACACTAGATGGTTTATTATTAGGTTTCATTTGTAGCTCAAATTCTTTTTGCCACAATCTGATTTTCACTCTTATTTTTCTCCTGTTTTGCTTTATTAGCTCTATTAATATGATCTTTCAAAATGGAATCAGGAGTCATAGGAAGCAAAGTAATATTTATATCCTTATGAACAAGAGTATACTGATTTTTTCTACCATGGTGTACAGAATTTTTATCAAATTGCCATGGTCCACCAAGTAATAAGGAACATGCTTGCATAGGTACCACATCACAATCAACATAATCAGCATATGTAGAGATACTAAAACGCACACGAACAGTACGTGTTACCTTAACCTTGCCGCTGTTGTTGAACCATTGGATGTACTCCCTCTGTTCCGTGAGTACGATCGTGCAAGGACGTCGCGCCTTAGCAATCGCTAAACCAACTTCGATGGGTTATTGACCACACCGGAGCACGATCAACCTGACCACGAAGGTCTATTTCCTGCAAGCAAACATCTTGGTCTCGTCGTTGAACACAAACGAAGTACGTGAAGTTGCAGCTTTGGCGAACTTTTAATCTAAACAAAACCCAAAGTCTAAATGACGCCCTAAGGCCTGTATATATGGAGGAAGAGGTGGGAATTCTGTGGCCCATGGAGGACGTTGGGGAACATAGTAATTCAAAAAAAATCTACGATCACGCAAGATCTATCTAGGAGATGCATAGCAATGAGACGGGGAGAGTGAGTCCACGTACCCTCGTAGACCAAAAGCGGAAGTGTTATGTTAACGCGGTTGATGTAGCCGAATATCCTCACGATCCAACTGATCCAAGTACCGAACGTATGGCACCTCCGTGTTCAGCACACGTTCAGCTCAATGACGTCCCTCAAGCTCTTGATCTAGTAGAGGGCCAAAGGAGAGTTTTGTCAGCACGACGGCGTGGTGATGGTGTTGGTGATGTGATCCGCGCAGGGCTTCACCTAAGTACTACGACGATATAACTGAAGGAGTAAACTATGGAGGGGGGCACCGCACACGGCTAAGACAAATCTTGGTGTGCCTTTGGGGTGCCCCCTGCGCACGTATATAAAGGAGGGGAGAGAGAGGCCGGCGGCCAGGAGGGCTGTGCTATGGGGGGAGTCCTACTTGGAGTCCTAGTCCAAGTAGGATCCCCCCTTTCCTTTCTTCCACCGGAGGGAATAGGAAGGAGAGGGAGAGGGAAAGGGAAGGGGGGCGCCGCCCCCTCCTCCTTGTCATATTCAGACTCCCAAGGAGGGGGGCACACGGCCACCCCCGCAGCCATCCCTCTCTCTCCCTTAGGCCCATGTTGGCCCAACACTTCCCCGGGGAGTTCTGGTAACCCCTCGGTACTCCGATAAAATACCTGAATCACTCGGAACCATTCCGATGACCGAATACTACCTTCCAATATATGAATCTTTACCTCTCGACCATTTCAAGACTCCTCGTCATGTTCGTGATCTCATCCGGGACCCCGAACAAACTTCATTCACCAAAACACAAAACTCATAATACAAATCGTCATCGAACGTTAAGCGTGCGGACCCTACGGGTTCGAGAACTATGTAGACATGACCGAGACACTTCTCGGGTCAATAACCAATAGCGGAACCTGGATGCTCATATTGGCTCCTACATATTCTACTAAGATCTTTATCGGTCAAACGGCATAACAACATACGTCATTCCCTTTGTCATTGGTATGTTACTTGCCCGAGATTTGATCGTCGGTATCATCATACCTAGTTCAATCTCGTTACTAGCAAGTTTCTTTACTCGTTCCGTAATGTGTCATTCCGTAAATAACTCATTAATCACATTGCTTGCAAGTCTTATAGTGATGTGCATTACCGAGAGGGCCCAGAGATACCTCTCTGATACATGGATTGACAAACCCTAATCTCGATCTATGCCAACTCAACAAATACCTTCGGAGACACCTGTAGAGCATCTTTATAATCACCCGGTTACGTTGTGACGTTTGATAGCACATAAAGTGTTCCTCCGGTATTCGGGAGTTGCATAATGTCATAGTCATAGGAATATGCATAAGTCATGAAGAAAGTAATAAGTCATGAAGAAAGTAATCGCAATAAAACTAGACGATCATAATGATAAGCTAACGAATGGGTCATGTCCATCACATCATTCTCTAATGATGTGATCCGTTGATCAAATGACAACACATGTCTATGGTCAGGAAACTTAACCATCTCTGATTAACGAGCTAGTCAAGTAGAGGCATACTAGGGACACTCTGATTGTCTATGTATTCACACAAGTACTAAGTTTCCGGTTAATACAATTCTTGCATGAATAATAAACATTTATCATGATATGAGGAAATATAAATAACAATTTTATTATTGCCTCTAGGGTATATTTCCTTCAGTCTCCCACTTGCACTGGAGTCAATAATCTAAATTACATAGTAATGATTCTAACACCCATGGAGTCTTGGTGCTGATCATGTTTTGCTTGTGGAAGAGGCTTAGTCAACGGGTCTGCAACATTCAGATTCGTATGTATTCTGCAAATCTCTAGGTCTCCCTCCTTGACTTGATCGTGGATGGAATTGAAGCATCTCTTGATGTGTTTGGTTCTCTTGTGAAATCTGGATTCCTTCGCCAAGGCTATTGCTCCAGTATTGTCACAAAAGATTTTCATTGGACCCGATGCGCTAGGTATTACACCTAGATTGGATATGAACTCCTTCATCCAGACTCCTTCATTTGCTGCTTCCGAAGCAGCTATGTACTCTGCTTCACATGTAGATCCCGCCACGACGCTCTGCTTGGAACTGCACCAACTTACAACTCCACCATTCAATATAAATCGTATCCGGTTTGCGACTTAGAGTCATCCGGATCAGTGTCAAAGCTTGCATCGACGTAACCATTTACGACAAGCTCTTTTGTCGGTGTACAAAAGAAGGGGCGCACCTTTGTACCCGTTTACCTGTGCACGGGCAGTCGGAGCCGCGCCCACGGCCACACCGAGCAGAGCAGGGGAGGTGAGCTAAGGTAAAACCGAAGCCCAAGGCAGCCAGAGCTATGCCAAGACAAAGATTACAAAGAGCAGAGGGACGAAGCAGGTTCCCCCGGCAAGACCCTTGCTGTGGCTGCCTAAGCGGCCCCGGCAAGCCCCTTGCCGGGGCGGCCCGTCAAACACCAACAGAGTGAGCCACCCTTGAGCCCACGTCCCCAACATCATCGGCCACGTTGGGCCAGGGCTCGGGAGGCACCCCTGTGGTGGCATGCAAATCTTTGTGAAGACAAGGAATATTCAAGATCGTATGAGGATTAGAAGGCGGCAATCCTCGGCAAGATAATTGCCGAGGGGAACCACAAGACCCCCGGCAAGATCCTTGCCGGGGACGACAGCACGCCACGGCAAGGCCCTTGCCGGGCCACCCGGCAAGGCCCTCGCCAAGGGCGCCAGCAGGGCCACTGCCAGGCCCGCACCAACCAACTTTCCACCACCGTTCGCATGCATCTGCCAGCCCAACCACCTAGGCAGGCACCTGCGTGGCAACATGCAGCTTCCAGGCCAACTCAGCAAACGCCTGCGTGGCGGCATGCAGATCTTCATAGAGGCCTTGGCACCGCGCCACCTCAGCTTCCTGCCTACATGGCGCCGCATGCATCACTGGCCGGGGCGCGTGTCAAAGCAAGGAGGAGCGGCGACGGACGGGACGGGCCTTGCCCCCGTCCCCGATAAAGCTAGGGGACACCTCAGCAGCACATTAAATGCGACTTGTCTCATGTCTGAGCGATAAGCTCGCATATCAGATGCCTTTCCACCTCCTCAGATGCCACTGGCAGCCCCTTTCGACTACAAAAGGAGGCCCATGGCATACTAGAGAAGGATTCGGCTCTTTGGAACCACGCACCCCACCATAGCTAGTTCGAGAGCTCAAGAACTCTCTGAAATACACCCACCAAACCAGGACTAGGGTTTTACACATCTTCGTGGCCCGAACCTGGGTAAGCGATCCTTGTGCTGATTACTAATCCTGCTCTTCTCGCAACCCTGCGCCCCAGCAACCGTAGTAGGGATTCTTGTGATCCCATAGGTGTCATTCCACACCAACATCTTTGTCACCTCCATAAATGAGAAACATATCCTTAGTACTTTTCAGGTATTTCAGGATGTTCTTGACTGCTGTCCAGTGATCCACTCCTGGATTACTTTGGTACCTCCCAGCTAAACTTATAGCAAGGCACACATCAGGTCTGGTACACAGCATTGCATACATGAGAGAACCTATGGATGAGGCATAGGGAATGACTTTAATTTTCTCTCTATCTTCTGCAGTGGTCGGGCATTGAGTCTGTGATGTAGGGTGGAACCCTAAACGGCCAATCTTTCACGAAAGGAGCGGATACCAACTAAGAACATGAAGAACACGAGGGGAATCGCGAAGGAAAACACAAGAGGAACTCTCAAACCAATGAGAGATAGTCACACATATGCTAGATCCAAGTACACGTAGAGATCACACGGTCCAAATCCAACAAGAGACGATACATAGGGTAACCGGTTCTTCTCCGAGAGGAGGTCTTGATGGGGTCACTCAAGAGGGGGTCTTGAATCCAACGGGGATCTTCTCCGTAGAGGGGCCGTGGTCTCTCTCAAGGAGTAGATCCGTATGGATGAGCAAAGCTCTATCTCACATATGAACTAAACCAATGCTAACCCTAACTACGAGGAGGTGGAGGAGTATATATAGTCTAGGGCCACGAAGGGGTAAGTGGGGGATACATTGGCCTCGGCCCAATACTCTGCGCACAGATAGGCGTCGGTCGTCCGACGGGTACCGAACGTCCGTTGGCTCGCGAGGGTACGGTCGTCCGGTACTTATCAGACGTCCGGCGTGTTGGCTCGGGATAGCCCTCTTCGGATTTCCGAACGTTGTCGGTCGTCCGGTGCCTGATGTTCGTCGGACGTCCGGTATATTGTGGTCGTCCGGGCGCTATAGAGTCCCTCAGTTGTAGATGATTTGGCAGGCTAAACCTCCAGGCATCGGACGTCCGGTGGTTGTGACTTGCTGTCAGCCCTTTCTCTTGTTCCTCACGCTTGGTGTCCTCGCCGTCTTGTCCATGGTCTTCCTCTTTGTTCTTGGTCATGCATAGCACATATATTTGAGGTAGTAGCCATGTCTTACATGTGGAAAGTGATGGTTCAGAGAGGAGCGAGTTCACCTTGCGTCCAATGGCGTGTAGTCAAGGTCTCATCTTATGTATCCTTGGGTCATGGGGAGTGGTCGAAGTGGACATGGGGATGATCGTAGGATGCTCCGCATCATCTCCCCCCCTTGGGAAAGATCTGACCTTGCATCGTGATCCACATCACCATGGAAACGGTTGTCGTGGACGTACTTGTAGTTGGACAAAGTGGAAATCATGGCGCAATCCAAGTACTCGAAGGTGTCGCGGGAGGAGTATACATGCAAAAAGAGCAAACACAAACGACACTCGGAAATACAATGTTTAGGGCACACAAAGTGTCCATCAAGGAAGTATGAGTCTATGAGGCAAGATTGTTCTTGACAAAGCACATGAAGCTTAGCAAGATGATATGGAATGAGATGTAAAGCATTCATGGGAGAAAAAGCATTCATTGTGCACACAAATGTATTATGAATGTGATCAACGCAACCATTGTGCAAAATGGTGTCATAATGGGACGGTTTATCAAAAGCATGAACATGGCAAGGGATGCTCAATATGTGTATGCAACCGTGCAATTGATGGTGGGCAATATGATCATGATGTAAGGATATGCCATCAAGGAAGATCACAACAAATTTGCTAAGGAAGTGCACAAGCTCATATATCATGGATGACATGGGAATACAAGATGCAACAAAGCAATCATAATGTGAGTCAATCCATGCATAGGGTGCAAACTTGTGGTGAGTATGATATGTCTATCGAGCATGACATGTGTGAGCACAATCAACAAATATGGAGGTGTTGGTCTACCAATGCTCGATGTCGTGGCATGAGGGGAGGTTCGAAGGTGCATCCAATAAGTCTGAGCGCTCCTCAATGTGAAGGTCCATAGAGCCAATCTCCAATGTCGGTCCTCCATTCGCGAGATGTATCATGTAGACAACAAGAAGGAAACAACAATGAAAGAATGACCCACCCAATATGCGTATTTGAGGATGGTTCAAAGGGAAGGAGTTCACCTTTATGAGAATGTCGAAAATGTTGGTGTCGCACATCGTGTACGCCTTCACATGACCAAGGTGTCTCGTTATGGTACCGCCTTGTGAATCCTTCAAAATGAAAGAATATGACAAACACTCGGAAAAGCAAATGAGGTTAGTGGAAATGCAAAACATATCATTCGTGTGGTAAGATACCCAACAAGTGTATGCATCATGCTCATGATAAGAAAGGACAAGGGAGCATTTCATAGTGTGGAGGCATATGATGCGACAACAACCAAATACAATAGGCTCAATCAAACAAGCATGCATCACAAGTAAGGTGCCAAAGTCTCCAAAATCAATAAGCATAGTGTGGATGTGAGAGATGCAACTATTGGAGACAAGAGACTGTGATCAAGACAAATAAAGTGAGAGGCATGAATATATATGTCATCAACCCAAGAAAGCGAGTAAGAATGGAACATGGGTGATGCAACCAAGCAAGTAATCATAGTGATCAAGTCAAGCAAGCTTGTAGTGCGAAGATGCGACATACTAGAGATAATCATGGAAATCATGTCATGTGTGCAAATAGTGGGCATACATAATGCACATGACATATAACAAGTGTGGAAGCAAGATATGAGAAAAATATCATCAATGTATTGGCGAGAGGCCATATGTAAATAGCAATGGGACATCATGACTATCCCAACACAAGAATCAACAATAGCATGAGGCACAAGGAAAGCATGATAATAGCAACAACTATCTCCAAGCATGCAAACACACATAGGAGTAGCATAATGGTGAATCATGGGTATATGCAAGCAAGGGTCACAATTGCGTGGCAAAGACATAGAAATAGGCGTAACATGCAAAGTGAACATGATAGTATGGGCATAAGGTAATAAGTGATATATAGCCCATAGCCGTGTGAGAGCCAAGTAGAAGAGATGCGCGTAGTCCTTGCGTGAAGGGAATGTGTCGGCGTTATGGAAACGGGGGTACCCAGACTTGCCTGCCTGCAGCCTGCGGCGTGGCTCAAGGGGTGGCCCAGCACGGCCCATCTTCATCAGCACAAGCTCAAGACCGTCGCGAGGGGCCAAGCCTCGCGGGGCGGACGACAGGAAGCCTCCTCAGGCATGGCCTCATCAGGCTGGCTCGTGAGGAGGCGGAGAGATCAAGGCGGGGTACCTCACGAGGTGCCCATGACACAAGCCATGACGACCAAGGGCGCCAGGCGGGCGCCAGCCCGCGCAGTGTCCTCATTTCCTATTTGGTGCAAAGGAGGCAAGCGCGGGCGAGAGCATCAAGCAAAGGCAGCCATTTCGATGCAACAAGACCAAGACCAACACAACGGCAGGAAGGAGGTCATCTTGGAGCCCAAGCCGGCGTCACCGTCAGAGCCTTTGACAGGCGAGGACCAACTTTAGTCAGGATAAGTGTACTAGACGTTCCCCTTCGAAATGGCCAATTGTTGGTGCCCTTCCCGCTCAATATTTGGGAAGAGGCCCAAGGCCTCTGCCTATAAATAGGACTAGCCACCCACAGGGTAGAGGGATCCGGAATCTAGAGCAATCTAGAGAGAGAGTGATGCGGAGCATCCCTCACTCATCCCCATGGACGCACCTACATCTTCCTCAATACCACGTGGACCCATGACTCGAGCCCGAGCGAAGGCTATTGAAGATAAGGTGAACTCGCTCCTCTCCGAACTTCCTTCTCCTACTCACGAGACATGGCTACTACCTCATTCGAAACTCAGGTGTGATCAGTGCACAGAAGCGAGCCACGGAACAACTACATACAAGAGCCAAGACGGCGAGGACCCCAAGCATGATGGACAAGAAGAAGACCTGCAACAGAAGCTACAGACATCGGACGTCCGACACTACCCGGACGTCCGACGAGTCCCAGGACCTGGACGACCGGACTCTCCGGACGTCCGACACTTTGCCACCCGAACCAAAACTACGGACGACCGAAGCGGCCCAGGCGTTCGGACGACATGCAACCGAGCCGAATCTACGGACGTCCGACAGCCTACGGACGTCCAACCCCTACTGAAGCTCCAGACGACCGACCCTCCCCAGACGACCGACGCGCCCACATCAGGGCCGAATCTTCGGACGTCCGAGCCCTGCCGGACGACCGGACCGTCCCGAGCCTCCGGACGTCCGACGCCTTCCGGACGTCCGGTACCTGGGTGACCGCACCTGCAGGCTGGAGCCCGTGTATCCCTTCGCTTTGACTTCCATTTGCACTAGGACTATAAATAGGTCGAACCCATCTCCTTTCTAGGGTTAGCATTGGTTTAGCTCATGTTTGTGTGAGAGCCTTGCTCATCCACTTGGTTACTTCTCCTCGGAGCTCAGGACCTCTACGGAGAAGATCCCCAAGCGGATTCAAGACCCCCTTCTAGGGTGGACCCCATCAAGACCTCCTCTCGGAGAAGAACGGCTACTCGTGTATCTTTCCTTTGTTGATTTTGAATCTTGTGCTACCTTATGTGTTTGATGATCTAGCCCTTGTGTAATCGATACTTGTCGGTTTAGTGTTCCTCTTGTGTGTGTGTTTCCCCGTGTTCTTCCGCTTGTTTGTCGTGTTTCCCTCGTAGGATCCCCTCCAAACGTGAAAGATCTCCGATTAGGGTTCCGCCCTACATCATCTTGGTATCATGAGCCACGTTGATCACGTTTTTGGAGCCGCTACCCCTCTTTTTCTAGTTTGATTTTGTTGTTTTTGTCCTAAATCCAAAAATTCCCCACCAAAAATAGCCCCAAATTTTTTTGTGATTTGTTTGTGAGTTGAGATTTTGTTGGATTTGGTCCATGGATTTGTGTTGCTGCGTGTGGATCTAGCTTTCCCCACCATCTCCCCCTTTTCCATCCACCAAATCACTCAATTTCGACCTCACCATTTTCCTCTTCCCAAAATCTCGTAGTTCATCCCGAGCCCGATTTTGCCCAGGCTCCGGACGACCGGAAAAGGTCGGACGTCCGACGATGAAGTCCGGACGACCGTAAAATCCCGGACGTCCGTGAAACCCTGACGAAACTGAAGTTTGACAGTTCCACCACCACAATTCTACATTCCACCACACCTTCCATACCAACATACACAAACATCTTCCCCGATACCTCCTATGACGATTTTGACACATTTTGGTCCTTGAGATTTTGAGTTGTGGCTTCCGTATCCTCTTGTGTTTCGGCTATCTAGGTGCGGTTCGGCTTCACAATCACCACGGCTCAACTTCGCAAGGGTCTCATCATCTCCAAGGACGGTAACTTCGACGACATCTTTGTCAAACATTGCATTTGCATTGATACCCACATTGTCCCTACTTTTGCGTAGCTTACCCATCGAGACTAGCCGTTGAGTATTGCAGGCAACGTGACTTGTGCACATTAGTGACCATACTCCATAGCATACATACCATACAATAGTGGTGCATATCTTGAGATCAACTTGTGTGTCACAAAGTTGTCATTGCATACACATTTGCTATCTTGGTTAGTGAAGTTTTGCATGAGAAAAGAGCTCAAAAGTGAAAGAGCCACCCAAGCTTTTAAGCAAAGAGGAAAGATAAGCAAAGAGCTTATGAGCAAGAACCATAGCATCATACTACATTAAGATTGTCATATTGGATCATCTTGGATCATAGCATCGAAATACCATACATATAGCATACGTGGGATAGAGATAGTTGCATTTTTTCCTATTAGGTTGTGCACAAGTTCCGTATCCGCCTATTGTGCAATCGTGCTAGCGTCTCTCTAGTATTGTGCAACAAGAGCATTTTCGTGGATTCCACATTTTGGCTCACTTTTGGTTTGCACAATCCCACTTATCTATTTGCGTGTGTGTTTCCGTGTACCACTATTTGCTTGGTCTACTTGTTGCATTTGCAAATTTGTGTACCTTTTCCAACATTATTGACGCTCACTTACAATTGCATCAAATTTTGTGCCACCATCCTAACCAAACTCCACCATAAGCTTTTATTTGTGTAGGTGTGAGGACCGACAAGGATTGGTACCAATAGTGATATTTCATTGTCCGCATTTGAGTGTTGATTCATCATCAACTTCGGTCAAAGGTACATTGGTATAAGTTCTTCTCCTTCTACCACTCACATTTTTGCTTGGAATGATGGATAGGCCAAGTACTTCTACCAACCCACTCTTCCTCGAGCAAGACGACAACATGTCATCATACGTCACCAAGAGCCACCTCTTTGGTGCACAACGAGCATTGCACCAAGAGCAACAAGCAATGAGCGACCGCATCGACAACCTCGCCACCGACTTGCGACTCTCCGAGCAACGTACAAGAGACTACTTCGACAACAAGTTCGACGCTCACAAGCAAGAGAATGATGCAAGAATGGACGAGATCCGCGCCTTAATGAGGAACCGGCACCATTCCACTTCTTCATCCTCAACACGGAGCCGCTCGAGTCGACACTCCGACGACACCTTCTACGACTCAAGTACACCTACTTCGAACACTCCTCGTCGTGCCGCACGTCAAGACCGTCATGCATCTCGCAAACCGCTACATGACAAGCATTCACAAGAGCAAGTCGATGAGCAAGTCCCTCATCCTCAATCAAACCAAGCCGCTTTTGCCCAAGCACAAGAACGACAACGACTATGGCGCCAAGAGGAAGAACGAGCGCGTCTACACCAAGACAAACAAGACGCCGAGGCTCAACGTCTTCAACAACAACAACGAGAAGCGCAAGCTCTTGAGGCGCAACGTGCCCTTCAATAATCAGGTCGAGCCATCGCCAACGGCAATCGTGAACGGCGAAATCAAGAGGAAGCCCTTCGAGAAGAAATCCAAGAGAGGAACTACCAACCTCATGGACAACGTCAAGTTCCTCAAGCTCCTCCACAAGCTCGTCTAGCTCCACCTCAACCTAAAGTTCAACAAGAGCAAGTTGATCATGGTCTTCCTCCACGCCAAGAGCAACATGAAGACGATTGCAATCTACGTCAAGGGCGTCATCATCAACATCGCCAACAACACAATGAAGAGCAACGCTATGGAAAGCTAAAATTCACCATGCCCAAGTTCAATGGAAGCAATGACCCCGAAGAGTACCTCTCATGGGCATTGAAGGTTGACAAAATCTTCCGGTTGCACAACTACGATGAAGAGAAGAAAATCGCTATGGCATCACTTGAGTTCCAAAACTATGTGCTCATATGGTGGGAACAAATCATTGAGCGACGACAAGAAAGAGGTGAACCTCCAATCACCACTTGGGCTCAAATGAAAGGTGTCATGAGAGCACGTTTTGTGCCAACCTACTACAACCGCGACCTCTTCAAGAAACTCCAACTCCTCAAGCAAGGAACAAAGAGTGTTGAAGAATACTACAAGGAAATGGAGATAGCCATGATTCGCGCCAATGTGAAGGAAGATGATGAGCAAACTATGGCACGTTTCTTGAATGGACTCAATCATCCCATCAAGAAGATCGCCGACTTCCAACCATACCCCACCCTCATTGAGCTCGTGCATCAAGCTACAAAGGCGGAACGTCAAGTGCAAGATGACTTCAAGTACGCCAAGTACTCGCCCAAGACCTACGCTTCTCCAACAACCAAGCTTCAACACCTCCTCCAACACCTACATGAACCAAACCATCTACAAACAACGACGACAAGTCGAGTTACAAGAGAAATTCGACAAGTTCAAGTCGTCCTCCTCCTACTACAAGCAACTTCAAGCCGCATTCTTCATCATCTACTCCGACCGATGAGACCATCAAAACAAGCTC
Source organism: Aegilops longissima (assembly GCA_021605205.1). NCBI lineage: Eukaryota > Viridiplantae > Streptophyta > Magnoliopsida > Poales > Poaceae > Aegilops > Aegilops longissima. The sequence goes on from CM038680.1 coordinate 209,998,251, forward strand.
CTTCAAGTGTTTCACTTGCGGCGGCCGAGGCCACAAGTCCTACGAATGCACCAACAAGCGGACCATGATCCTCAACAACGACGGCACCTATGACTCAAGGAGTGATGAGGAGATGGAAGCCCTTGAGCAAGTCGCCATGCACCGGCGAGTGAACAAAGATGAAGATGATCAAGTATTTTGCGATGAGGATTCAAGCCCCGCTCTCGTTGTCTCCAAGGTCTTGACTCTTCAACATCAACAAGAAGATGACCAAAGATGCCACATCTTCCACACAAAGGCCGGCATCAACGGAAGGTCCGTCAAGGTCATCATTGATGGAGGAAGTTGTCACAACTTGGCAAGTGAAGAACTATGCTCCAAGCTTCAATTGGTCAAGAGGAAGCACCCGAATCCCTACAAGGTTCAATGGCTAAGTGACTCCGGCACTATAGGAGTTGAGCATACGGTCCAAGTCTCCTTCAAAATTGGTGCATATGAGGACACTTTGGAATGTGATGTGGCCCCAATGACGGTTTGCCACCTCCTTCTTGGTCGACCATGGCAATTCGACCGTGGTGTCTTCCACAACGGGCACACCAATCACTATAGCTTCAAGATGAAAGGGAAGGAATATGTGCTATGCCCTATGTCTCCTAGTCAAGTGATAGCCGACAAGCAAGCCACCCATCATAGAGACAAGAGTGAGAAAGTGATCCACCAAAAAATGAGTGAGATCCACAAGCCAAACTTGAGCGCCTCTTCGCCTAGAGAGAAAAACCTCATCCTATTTGCCACCAAAAGTGAGATGAGAGAAGTGTGTGAGAATCCATCTAGTGTGATGCACTTTGTCCTTGTGTGCAAGAATGGAGACCCAACAACTAACACCTCTCATGAGCTACCTTTAGTGTTTAAATCTCTTTTGCAGGAATTCCAAGATATTTTCCCCGATGAGCTACCTCCGGGTCTACCTCCTCTTCGAGGCATTGAGCATCGAATCGACCTCAACCCCGGAGCGCCTCTACCAAACAAAGCTCCATACCGAGTCAATCCCGAAGAAACCAAGGAGATTCAACGGCAAGTACAACAACTTATCGACAACGGTCATGTACGTGAAAGCCTAAGCCCTTGTGTCCTTCCCGTTATACTTGTGCCTAAGCCCGATGGAAGTTTCCGCTTGTGTTCTGATTGTAGACCTATAAATGCTATTACCGTTTGCTATAGGCATCCCATTCCTCGCTTAGATGATATGCTTGATGAACTTAGTGGAGCCAACTTTTTCTCAAAAATTGATCTTAAAAGTGGCTATTATCAAATCCGCATACAAGAGGGTGATGAATGGAAAACTGCTTTCAAAACCAAATTTGGTTTATATGAGTGGTTAGTGATGCCTATGGGTCTATCGGAGGCTCCCGGTACTTTCGTGCGTCTTATGCATCATGTGCTTCGCCCTTACATTGGAGTCTTTGTTGTGGTTTACTTCGACGATATTCTTGTGTTTAGCAAAACCATGAAAGAACATCTTAATAATGTTAGGGCTGTTTTGCAAACCCTTCACAAGGAAAATCTTTATGCAAACATGAAAAAATGCACATTTGGTGTTGACAAAGTGGTTTTCTTGGGTTTTGTAGTATCCTCAAAGGGTGTCCATGTTGATGAATCTAAAATTGAAGCAATTAAAACTTGGCCCCAACCCACCAATTTGCAACAAGTGCATAGCTTTCTTGGTCTTGCGGGTTTTTATTGTCGCTTTGTGAAAGATTTTAGCACAATTGCCGCTCCTTTGCATGCCTTGAGTAAGAAGAATACTCCCTTTGTTTGGGGAACTTTGCAATCAACCGCTTTCGATGAGCTCAAGTCTTTGCTTACTCATGCTCTGATTCTTGCTTTGCCCAATTTTGATAAAACTTTTGAGGTTCATTGTGATGCAAGTGGTATCGGAATTGGCGGACTTTTGATGCAAGAAAAACGAGCCATTGCTTATTTTAGTGAAAAACTATTCGGTGCTCAACGTAATTATCCCATGTATGACAAAGAATTGTATGCTTTAGTGCGTGTGCTACATGTTTGGGAACATGACCTTAGACCTCATGAATTTGTCATCCATACCGATCATGAAACGCTTAAGTACTTAAAAGGCCAAACTAAGTTGAACAAGTGTCATGCCAAATGGACTGAATTTATTGAATCTTTCCCATATGTCATCAAGTACATTAAGGGTAAAGAAAATGTTGTTGTGGACGCACTTTCACGCATATGCATGCTTGTCACTCAACTTGAGTTGAATGTTATTGGTTTTGAGCATATAAAAGACTTGTATGAGCATGATCCTTCTTTTGCTACTCCTTATGCTAAGTGTTTGACACACACATCTTGGGAACGATACTACATAAAGGATGATTATCTTATGAGAGCTAACAAACTTTGCATTCCCGAGTCTTCTCTTCGTTTGTTACTTTTGCAAGAGGCTCATGGAGGCGGACTTATGGGACACTTTGGACGCGACAAGACTTTCGCCACACTCTCCAAGAACTAATTTTGGCCCAAGATGTTCTGTGACGTCTCACGCTTCACCAACCGTTTCTCTACCTGTTGCAAAGCTAAGTCTAAAGCTCAATTCCATGGTCTTTACATGCCCCTTCCTATTCCTTATCAACCTTGGGAAGACATTAGCATGGACTTTGTACTTGGTTTGCCTAGAACTCAAAATGGAAAGGATTCCGTGTTTGTTGTTGTGGATAGATTTTCTAAGATGGCACATTTCATTCCTTGCAACAAGATAGACGATGCTTCACATGTTGCAAATCTCTTTTGTAGGGAAATCTTGCGACTCCATGGAGTACCAAAGACAATCGTCTCTGATCGTGACGTCAAGTTCTTGAGTTACTTTTGGAAGACCCTATGCGCCAAGCTCGGAATCAAGCTCTTGTTCTCATCCGCATACCATCCTCAAACCGACGGCCAAACGGAGGTGACGAACCGCACACTATCCACTCTACTTCCACTCTACTTCATGTCTTGATCAAGAAGAACATCAAGGAGTGGTAAGCATGTCTACCCATCACCGAGTACGCCTACAACCGTGCAAGACATTCGACTACCGGCAAGTCCCCCTTCGAGGTCATCTACGGCTTCAACCCGTTGTCCCCATTGGACATTCTACCTCTTCCTCTACAAGTGCGCACCAACATGGATGCGAGTGCACGGGCAAGCTACATCAAAAAGATGCATGAGGATACAAGACAAACTATCGAGCGCCAAGTACAACGACTAGCGACCAAGCTCAACGTCAACAAGCAACCCATGGTCTTCTACATTGGTGATCTAGTGTGGCTACACCTTCGCAAGGACCGCTTCCCCAAAGAACGCAAGTCCAACCTTCTTTATAGAGCCGATGGACCTTTCAAGGTGCTAGCACGCTACAACGACAACGCCTACAAGATCGACCTACCTCGAGACAAGTACAATGTGAGCGACATCTTCAACGTCAAGGACCTCGCACCATACCATGGAGATGAAGCTTTTGATCCGAGGTCGGATCTCTCTCAAGGGGGAGATGATGTGGAGCATCCCTCACTCATCCCCATGGACGCACCTACATCTTCCTCAATACCACGTGGACCCATGACTCGAGCCCGAGATAAGGCTATTGAAGATAAGGTGAACTCGCTCCTCTCCGAACTTCCTTCTCCTACTCACGTGACATGGCTACTACCTCATTCGGAAACTCTATGTGTGATCAGGTGCCTGGAAACGAGCCACAGAACAACTACATACAAGAGCCAAGACGGTGAGGACCCCAAGCATGATGGACAAGAAGAAGAGCTGCAGCAGAAGCTACAGGCATCGGACGTCCACACTACCCGGACGTCCGACGAGTCCCAGGACCCGGACGACCGGACTCTCCGGACGTCCGGCACTTTTCCACCCGAACCAAAACTACGGATGACCGAAGCGGCCCAGACATCCGGACGACATGCAACCAAGCCGAATCTACGGACGACCGACAGCCTACGGACGTCCGGCCCCTCCTGAAGCTCCGGACGACCGACCCTCCCCGGATGACCGACACGCCCACATCAGGGCCGAATCTTCGGACGTCCGAGCCCTGCAGGATGACCGGACCGACCCGAGCCTCCAGACGTCCGACGCCTTCCGTACGTCCGGCACCTGGGAGACCGCACCTGCGGGCTGGAGCCCGTGTATCCCTGCGATTTGACTTCCATTTGCACTAAGACTATAAATAGGTCGACCCCATCTCCTTTCTAGGGTTAGCATTGGTTTAGCTCATGTTTGTGTGAGAGCCTTGATCATCCACTTGGTTACTTCTCCTCGGAGCTCAGGACCTCTACGGAGAAGATCCCCCAAGCGGATTCAAGACCCCCTTCTAGGGTGGACCCCATCAAGACCTCCTCTCGGAGAAGAACGGCTACTCGTGTATCTTTCCTTTGTTGATTTTGAATCTTGTGCTACCTTATGTGTTTGATGATCTAGCCCTTGTGTAATCGATACTTGTCGGTTTAGTGTTCCTCTTATGTGTGTGTTTCCCCATGTTCTTCCGCTTGTTCGTCGTGTTTACCTCGTAGGATCCCCTCCAAACGTGAAAGATCTCTGATTAGGGTTCCGCCCTACATCAGAGAGAGAGGGACCGAACTCCCCCTAGCAGTTCGTCGCACCGGCCAGGAACAGACCATCGCGAGGCTGTTCTTCCTTGTATTGTTCATCATCAGCCCCCGAGGCAATCCACCACACCACACACTGGAGTAGGGTATTACACCACAATGGTGGCCCGAACCAGTATAAACCTTGTGTCCCTTGTGTTGCTCTTTGTGTAGTTTAGATCCTTGCGAGGCGACGAGGTGCAGGTAGGTAGGGGGTGAGATCTCCGCGTGCACCATAGAGTTCGAACCTAGAGGGTCTGCCGGAACCCGAAATCCGACATTTGGCGCGTCAGGTAGGGGGGCACCAGAATCCGTCTTCCGCCGCCCTGTTCTTCGCCGCCCATCGCATCCATGTCGGACGCTCGTCGGGCCCGCGCCGAGCGTCGGGCCTCTCTCGCCACGCGCGTCGCCCAGACGGCCCCCGTCGGCGGCCGCCCCCGTCGTTCCCCGTCGCCTGCCATCAACGCCGCCAACGGCCCAGCGGGGAATGAGCAGCAAGCATCGCCCTAGCATCCATCTGTGAGGCGAGACGGCCGTACCTCTACTCCTTCGCTCGCCCCAACTGGTTCTTTGTCTCGTGCGCTCCGCGCGCCCATGGAGGCTCGAGCCGCGCTCATCGCGGCAAACGAGCTCCTGCGCTACCGCCCTGTCGACGACGTCTACGAGGAGTGGCTCGACCGCGTCGCCGAGCTCGTCCGCGCCGCAGGGGGCTCTCCCGCGCCGTCCTTCTCACTGCACCGCGCCCCGCCTTGCGCGTGGCCCCTGGGCGGAACCCACTCCGTCCGGCACCAGTGGAGCAAGAGCAGAGCTGCCAAGAGGTCCCTCGCCCCCAAGAAGCTGCCCGAGTGCTCCCTACACCGGCTCGTCACGACCGTGCTCCTGCTCCAGCACACCAAGACCCCGCGCTGCTCCCAGCGGCAGCGCATGGGGACCCACAAGGCCAGGCCCTTCGTCACCAAAGGCCTCCCGTGGCCACTGCAGGCTGCCGCGCCTTCACCGCAGAGCTACGCAGCGTCGCGTGGCCTGGCAAGTTCAAGCCAGACCTACCTCCTCGCTACGACAGCACGGCCGACCATGCGGAGTTCCTCCAGCTTTATGAGCTGGGCATCGAGGCCGCCAACGGGGACGAGAAGGTCATGGCGAACTGGTTTCCCATGGCGCTCAAGGACGGTGCCCGCACCTGGCTCCTGAACACGGCTCTGGCACGATCTCCTCACAGGATGAGATGCGACCTTCATCGCCAACTTCCAAGGCACTCATGACCGACCACTGCCGTGAGCGACATGCGCCGCATCAAGCAGCAGCCAGGAGAAACCCTGCAGAAGTACATCCAGCGCTTCAACAATGCACGCCTCAAGATTCCCAAGGTGACCGAGGAGACCATCATCTCAGCCTTCTCCGACGGTGTGCGTGACGTCAAGATGAAGGAGGAGCTGGCGATGCATGAAGACCTGTGCACATCCTTGGAGCTGTTCAACTTGGCGACGAAGTGCGCCAGGGCAGAGGAAGGACACCTTTCCCTCCTCGAGCTGTCGGCTGCTGAACCAGAAGAGAAGAGGCCCAAGGTTAAGGACGTGAAGCGCAAGGGGGCTGCCGTGCTCGCGGCAGAACCAGATACCAAGCAAGGCAGGGATCAGCCTGAGTCTTCCAAGGGCAGCCCGTACTGTGTGTACCACAACCTCCACACCCACAATACTAACGAATGCCAAGAGCTCAGAGCCGTGCGAGAAGGGCGAATCGGTCGACGCCCCGACCGCAACGATCGAGGCTACGGCCGAGGAGGAGGAAGAAACGCAGGATGCTGGGAAGACCGCGGCCCTCGCCAAGGGTGGCGTGACCGACCTCGCAAGGACCGCTGGCAGGATCAGCCTCGCGAGTGAGGTTGGAGGGACCCGCCTCGCGAGGGATGCTGGAGGGATAAGCCTCGCGAGGATCGCCCGCAAGGCAACGCAGGCCTCCCTCCTCGCCACCGCAGCCAAGGAGAAATGAGGACCACCATTAGGGCGAGGGGCTGGGGGCTTCTAGGAGCATGCCATGATCGCTTGCATCTGGGCGGAGCTCAATCCCAGCCTCTCAGCGCATCTTCAAGCAGTTCGCCCGCGAAGTGAATGCAGTCCTCCCCAAGATCGAAGCCACGCGCCCCCTCAGGTGGTCAGCGTGCGCCATCACGTTCAGCTCAGCGGGTCAGCTCAAGTGCGCAGCCATAGCCGGAGTCCTCCCGATGCTTTGCTCCCCAATCATCAACAACGTGCAAGTCACCAGGACCCTCATCGATGGCGGAGCAGGGCTCAATGTCCTGTCCGTCGAGACGTTCAACAATCTCCAAGTGCCGTACAATCAGCTTCAGCCAACCAAGCCTTTCTCCGGGGTCACCGATGGCTCCACAGTTCCGATTGGGCAGGTCCGCCTCCCTGTCACCTTCGGGGCTCGTGACAACTACCGCACCGAGCTCATCGACTTCGACGTCGCCCACATTCGCCTGCCATATAATGCCATCCTCGGGTACCCAGCTCTGGCCAAGTTCATGGTCGTGACTCATCACGGCTACAACGTCCTCAAGATGCCGGGAAGTGGTGGAGTCATCACGGTGCCTTGTGAAGAGAGGGACGTAGTGTGCTCCCTGGAGTGTGCTTTTCAAGCCGAGTCACTTGAAGACCCAGATCGCAGGAGCGGGAGGCTCCCCGAGGCTGCTCCCAAGAAGAAGAAGACATCGCCTGGCCCGGCCCCTCGGGTGGCAGGCCCCTCGGGGTCCGCGCCTGTTCAGGGGGCACCTCCTTCTGTCGCATAGGAAGGCGCGCCTGGCGCCCTCCTCGAGCAAGGCTCGGGGGCTCTCTCCTGGAGGGACACCGACATTGCTAAGATCACGAGGGAGGCGCTTGGGCACCACTTGGAGGGACACCGACCTTGCTAAGATCACGAGGGAGCCGCTTACCCGCCGTAGCTCCCCATCCAGGCGAGGATGGTGTGCTGCGCGTCTGCATCGACATACCAGGGCTCAACCGAGCCGCCTCTCAGGAGCGCCTCTGGCCCTCGCGCCCGGGGCGTTGTGAAGGTCCACCCCACAGCTACTCTCGCATGCCTTACTGTTTGCCGAACGCGGCTGCCACGCGCCAGTGCCTCATGAGGAGCATTGAGGGAGTCCTGGATTAGGGGGTGTCCGGATAGCCAAACTATCACCGTTGGCCGGACTCCTGGACTATGAAGATACAAGATTGAAGACTTCGTCCCGTGTCCGGATGGGACTTTCCTTGGCGTGGAAGGCAAGCTTGGCGATACTGATATGTAGATCTCCTACCATTGTAACCGACTCTGTGTAACCCTAACCCTATCCGGTGTCTATATAAACCAGAGGGTTTTTAGTCTGTAGGACAAACAACAATCATACCATAGGTTAGCTTCTAGGGTTTAGCCTCTATGATATCATGGTAGATCCACTCTTGTACTACCCATATCTTCAATATTAATCAAGCAGGAGTAGGGTTTTACCTCCATCGAGAGGGCCTGAACCTGGGTAAAAACATCGTGTCCCTTGTCTCCTGTTACCATCCGCCTAGACACACAGTTCGGGACCCCCTACCCGAGATCTGCCAGTTTTGACACCAACATTGGTGCTTCCATTGAGAGTTCCTCTGTGTCGTCATCTTTAGGCCCGATGGCTCCTTCGATCATCAACAACGGCGTGGTCGGGTGAGACTTTTCTCCCGGACAGATCTTCGATTTGGCGGCTTTGCACCGCGGGCAATTCACTCGGCCATCTGGAGCAGATCGAAAGCTACGCCCCTGGCCATCAGGTCAGGTTTGGGAGTTTGAACTACACGGCCGACATCCGCGGAGACTTGATCTTTGACGGATTCGAGCCACAGCCAAGCGCGCCGCACTGTCTCGATGGGCACGATCTAGCTCTGCCGCCGAACAGTTCCCTAGAGGCTGCACCAGCGTCCGCTCCGACCCTTAGTTCGGAGCCGACTCCGCCGATCGAGGACGAGTGGCTGGACACCGCCTCGGGGGCTATGATCTCTACTGCGATTGAGCCGAACACCATCCCTGTCCTTTGCGAATCCCGTGACTCCAAGGTGTCGGACTCCTCTCCGGACTCCGAACCTCCCGTGCCCCGGCCAATCGAATCCGAGTGGGCGCCGGTCATGGAGTTCATTGTCATGACATCTTTCAAACTTCGCCCTTTGGCGACATCCTGAATTCACTAAAGTCTCTCTTTATCGGGAGAGCCTGGCGGACTATGGTCGAAGGTTGGGATGCGGATGACGAAGAAATTCAACGCCCACCCACCACCCACTTTGTAGCCATCGTCGATGATTTAACCGACATGCTCGACTTCGACTCGAGGACATCGGCGGTATGGACGGCGATGCTAGAGACGACCAAGAACCAGCGCCTACGAGGAGTCTTTGGAAGGCCACCTCGTCATACGATACATGATGGACATCCCAAAAGATGGGAGCGGCGATGGAACAAAGGAGGATGACCCTCAAGAAACAGCCCAAGCGCCCGGCGTCGTGGCGCCGCTCTAAATCCGCCACAACAAAAGCGGTGATTCCGGCATGGGAGATAATAACACCCGGACAAGGCGAAGACAACCCCTCCAGCAGGATTCAGCACGGGGAGGAGGGAGAAGCCAGCCCTCATGATAGAGCGGCGAGACGGGAGGTGGAGGACGATAATTATATGCCTCCCTCCAAGATGAGGCAAGCCTCACGATGAAGAATTTGTCGTGCTGAGGATCCCTTGAACAGGAGCGTTTCAAACGCAGGCTTATGGCCATGGCAAGCAGCCTCAAGAAAAGCAGCAGCAGCTTAGAGCTGACCAAGACTTGCTAGGCAGCGGATGGATGAAGTCCTTGCAGCCAAGAGTACGAACTCGAACGCCCCTCAAGAGATACCCAAAACGTAGGCTGCTACCCCAATTAGAGGAAGCAGCACCCAAACCTACATCACCAGCGCATGATGCGGCCGACCGGCCACCCCGTGGTCGCGACAGAGAGGCCTCTAGACCGTCCATTCAAGCCGCAACCCGGCGTCGCTCGAAAAGTACCAAGGCACGGGGAAACGCGCCAGACCTGCGAGACATATTGGAGGACAAGGCAAGGCAAACAACATCGATCTACGGATCGCGTGGGCGCCCCACGACACGCGACGATAACCATCACGCCGGATACAACAATTCCGGCCGGGCCGAACACAGTAGACAAAGCTCATTTGAGCTGCGTCGTGATATAGCTCAATACAGTGGCGCCGCACACCCACTATGATTCACAGACGAAGTGATGGATCATCAAATCCTCGAGGGTTTCAAACCCGTAAACATCGAATCATACGATGGAACAACAGATCCTGCGGTTTGGATCAAGGACTACCTCCTCCATATCCACATGGCCCACGGTGATGATCTACACGCCATCAAATACCTCCCACTCAAGCTGAAAGGACCAGCCATTGGTTGTTGGGAGGACCTGGAAGCCGCATTCCTTGATAACTTCCAGGGCACATATGTGCGACCACCAGACGCCGATGACCTCAGCCACATAATTCAGCAGCCAGAAGAATCGGCCAGACAATTCTGGACACGGTTCCTAACCAAGAAAAATAAAATCGTTGACTGTCCGGATGCAGAGGCCCTTGCAGCCTTCAAACATAACATCCGCGACGAGTGGCTTGCCTGGCACCTAGGACAGGAAAAGCCAAAATCCATGGCAGCCCTTACAACACTCATGACCCGCTTTTGCGCGGGGGAGGACAGCTGGCTAGCTCGTAGCAACAACATGACCAAAAACCCTGGTAGTTCGGATACCAAGGACAGTAATGGCAGGTCGCGTTGCAACAAGCACAAGCGCCGCATTAACGGCGATAATGCTGAAGATACGGCGGTCAATGCCGGATTCAGAGGCTCTAAACCCGGTCAGCAGAAAAAGCCATTCAAAAGAAATACTCATGGCCCGTCCAATCTGGACCAAATACTCGATCGCTCATGCCAAATACATGGCACCCCCGAAAAACTAGCCAACCACACAAACAGGGATTGTTGGGTCTTCAAACAGGCAGGCAAGTGAAATGTCGAACTCAATGACAAGGGGCTGCATAGCGATGATGAGGAGGAGCCCCAGCCGCCGAACAATAGAGGACATAAGGGCTTCCCCCCACAAGTGCGGACGGTGAACATGATATACGCAACCCACATACCCAAAAGGGAGCGGAAGCGTGCACTAAGGGACGTATATGCGATGGAGCTAGTCGCCCCAAAGTTCAACCCATGGTCCTCCTGCCCGATCACCTTTGATCGAAGGGACCACCCCACTAGCATCCGCCACGGCGGATTCGCCGCATTGGTTTTTGTCGGATTTCGGGTTCCGGCAGACCCTTGAGGTTCGAACTCTGGGGTGCGCGCGGAGATCCAACCCTCCACCGTCTCGTACCTCGCCAAATTGCAGGGACCTAAACTACTAGCAAGAACAGCACAAGAGACACGAGATTTATACTAGTTCGGGCCACCGTTGTGGTGTAATACCCTACTCTAGTTTGTGGTGTGGTGGATTGCCTCAGGGCTGATGAAGAATAAGATCTGAGGAAGAACAGCCTCGCGAGGGTCTGTTCTTGGTGGATGTGTTGAACTGCTAAGTGGTGTCCCGTCGCTCTAGCTTGAGGATCGGGTCTCTATCTCTCTCTCTCTCTCTGGATTCCAAATGCCCGCCCTTTTCCACGATGGTGGCTACCTCTCCTTATATAGACGAAGGCCCTGGGCCTCTCCCCAAATATTGAGCGGGAAGGGCGCCAACAATTGACCATTTTGAAGGGGAACAGTGGGTACACTTATCCTGACTAAAGTTGGTCCTCGCCTGCCAAAGACTCTGGTGATGACGCCTGCTTGGGCTCCACGATGACTCCCTTCCAGCCGTTGGGGCTGGTCTTGGTCTTGTTGCACCGAAACGGATGCCTTTGCTTGATGCTCTCGCCTGCGCTTGCTCCCTTTGCACCAAAGAGGAAAGGAGGGCGCCAAGGCTGGCGCCGCCTTGGTCGTCATGGCTTGCGTCACGGGCACCTCGCGAGGTACCTGCCTTGAACTCTCCGCCTCCTCACGAGCCAGCTGGACGAGGCCGCGCTGAGGAAGCTCTGGTCGTCCGCCCATGAGGCTTGCCCCTCGAGGGTATTGAGCTTATGCGTTGATGAAGATTGGCCGTCCTAGGCCTCCTTTGAGCCACGCCGCAGGCCGCAGGCAGGCAAGTCTGGGGACCCCCGTTCCCAGAACACCGACAGTTTTTGACCCAATCATGGACGGATTCCACCTCACTAGAGTCCTGATGGACGGCGGTAGCAGCCTGAACCTGCTCTATCGGGATACATCGCAAAATGGGCATAGACCCTCAAGGATTAAACCCACAAATCGACCTTTAAAGCGTCATACCAGGTGTAGAGGCCAATTGTACAAGCTCGTTACACTCAAGTGGTCTTGGATCCCGGATAACTTCCGAAGCGAAGAGTTAATGTTCGACATACTCCCGTTCCACAGCGGCTATCACGCACTGCTTGGACGAACCGCATTTGCAAAGTTCAATGCGGTGCCGCACTACGCGTACCTCAAGCTCAAGATGCCAGGCCCTCGAGGAGTAATCACGGTGAATGGAAACACCGAACGCTCTCTCCGAGCGGAGGAGCACACGGCGCCCTCGCGCGAAGGTGCAAAGCAGCCTCTCACAGCAATTCTCGAGTCTGGCTATTAAACGTCTGGACACCGTCAAGCGCGCCAAGTAACCTACAACAAGACCGCTGGCACGATCCGAATCGCAGCGTAGCAATCCGCCCCAACCCCAGCCCTCGCGAATTGCGAAGCTAGTACTACGCGTACATAACTATGCTCGGAGATACCATGGGCATAAGGGAGGGCACGACCAAGACACGCCTGCACGCGGCTCAACCGCACCAGGGGCTCCCGATTGTGTCATTCTTTTTCTTTCTTCTTTTCTCTTACTTTCAGGACTCCGTTTTCCAGAAGCCTGTCCGGCACTAGAATTGCCGAACTCACGATGCAACAGCCAAGGAAGCAGAAAGCTACGTCGAGTGTCCAGGTGGTCTCTACTATGAGCATTATACCTGTTTTACATACCATCCCGCAGCTTACCCCTAGAGGGAGACATGTTAAATAGTCCCATCCCTTGCTTATCGCACTATTTGTATCGTTCTGCTTTTATTGCAGTACCTTTTTGAATAAACAATACATAGCTTTTGTCTATTATTGCACTCCTTTCTTTATCTATATATATGTTCATTCATGACATGTGGCACCCGTACACTTTGTACGGCCAATACACTAGGGGCTTAAGTACCCCAAAAATATGGTGTGATAAGTCTGAACACTTTCACAAGTGCGGCACCCCGAACTTATAGCATTATATGCATCGGCTCCGAATCATGTCTTGGGTCAATATTTGGGTTTGCTCGGCTCCCATGTTTTGGTACCTTACGTTCCGTTATATCGGCTAAGGTAGCGTTGGGAGAACCACTGTGATTGTGCCCCGGTTGAGCTGGGATGAGCACCTCAGTGGAGAAAGCTAAAACTGACCGTCATGATAGGGCAAGAGCCAGTCGCTGTTCCAGAGGTTTTTTCGGGTCCCTAAAGACTTATGCCGCTTAGAGCGAGGAGTCGGCATTGTCCGGCCAAGGCATGGATAGCGCCCCGAACTCGGTCTTCCGAATACTAGGGGCTTCGCCGAAATTTAAAATTATAGAATTCTATGGCGAAGTGAGAGTGTTCAAGCACTATAGTCTGGTTGCCTTGTTCGTTATGTTGGCGCCTCCTCGAAGGACCCAAGGATGGGAACAAGAGCGCTCAAGTTTATCCCGAACACCCCAAAGACTGTGGCATGGGGGCTGAAGCCAACGACTCGCCATCTCTCAAATTTAATACACGGCCGCACAAAAGGTAATATTTTAAATTCAAAAGTGTTGCTTAGCGCATATGAACAAGTTTTCAGTGTACATAATAACAAATGCGAGTCTACTCAAAAATTATATCTTTGGAGCATTCATCCGCTATAAGGCAGGCACCCTTCAGGACGCCCTCATAATACATTTCAGGCTTGTGATGCTCCTTCTTCGGTGGTGGTCCGTCCGTCACAAGCTTCCCAGCGTCCATCTTGCCCAGTGCACCTTAGCAAGGGCAAGGGCCCTCGGGCACCTTCGATGCGACGGAGCGCTTGATGACTTCAACCCATGGACAAAGGCCCACCAAGAACCGCACTAGCCAGTAGCTCCTGTGAATGGCTTCCTTAGGCCACGGCCAATTATGAGGCCCTTCATGGCCTGTTCGACGACCTTGTGGAGCTCGACCAGCTGCTTCAGCTGGTCGCTCAGGGGCATCGATGTCCGGCCTCGAAGATCTTGAGACCAGAACACCTTTTTCGCCGAGCTCCCTCCTCGGCGCGGTAGAACGCGCAAAGATCGGACACACTACGGGGCAGATCTGCGAGTGCTCCTGGAGAGCTCCGGATTTGGGTAAGTAATAGATAATTCACTTTCACATGCTTGCTTTGCATAAAGAATGCTTTACCCACCGCTATCTTCTTTAACGATTCAATTTCCTGGAGGGCTTTTTGGGCTTCGGCCTTAGCGGCTTTGTAACACCCCGGAAGTAACTTTCCATATTTGTAACTCCAACTCTTGCCATTTTCGGCATTGTGATATGATATTCCCTCCGTGGTTGGGTTTTTCTTCATTTTGCATTTTGTCTATGTCATGCATTTTTTATCATGTCATCATGTGCATCGCATTTGCATACGTGTTCGTCTCATGATTTCGAGCATTTTTCCCGTTGTCCGTTTTGCAATCCGGCACTCCTATCTCCCCCGGCGGTCCCTTTTACGTTTTTCCGTGTGCGGGTACAAAACCTTCTCGAAATGGACCGAGGTTTGTCTAGTGGCCTTGGTATACCACCCGTAGACCACCGGTCAAGTTTCGGGTCATTTGGAACTCGTTTGGTACTCCAACGGTTAACCGCACTCTCGCAAAGGCCTCTTTTAAGTTGCAGCCCAACACCCCTCCAAAACAGCCCAATAACCCATCTAAGTCACTTCCATGCTCTCCGTCATTCGATCACGATCGTGTGGGCGAAAACTACACCTCATTTGGACTCTCCTAGCTCCCTCTATGCCTATTTAAACACCTCCCCCGAAAAATCCGGATCATTCCACCCCCAAACCCTAAAAATTTTCCCTCTCCGCCGCCGGACGCGTCCAGCCCGCCCGGACACGTCCGCCCCGCCCTCGTCAATCGGAGGCCACACGTGGCCGCGCCGCCGCCACACACCCACGCCGCATGAGCCCACCACGGCCGCCCCGCTCCGGCCCGCTCCTCCCACCCTTGCCTTCGCCGCACGGCCCGACCGGCCCGGCGCCGCCGCGCCGCCGCCATGCACGCCGCCGCCCTCCGCCACGGCCTCCTCCGGCCTGCCGCCGCCGCCACCCCGGCAGCGCCCGGCGACCTCGCCGCGCCTCCCTCACGCCGCCGGGCCGCCGCCAGCGCCTCTGCCGGCGCCGGCCACCACGCCTCTCACGGGCTGCCCTCACCCGCCCGGCCCGGCCGTCTTCTCTCCCTCCGGCGACCTCGGAGCCGCGCCGTCCGATCCAGATCCAGCCGAGAGCCCGTTGACTTTCTCTTCCCCCCCCCTTTTTCTTCTAAGTTGTTATCTCATTGTTATTTTGTTGCATTTTCAAGTGGTGTATCTTTGCATCTGTAGGTCCATTTTGCGCGTATAATATGTCAAAATGTTCGCCTCGAAGAGTAGATCATTTCATCTCATTGCATCATTTTCATTTCAGCTCATCTTGATGCCCGAAATGCTGTTGGAAGAGTGCTACGTGATGTTAGTTTCTGTTTCTTAACAGAACTTGCACTTTTGTTATTTTTGCCATGATTATTGTGTGCACCCTATGAATTTGATTCCTCAATGTGTTTTGAAATATGCCATGCCATCTTTCCAGGGGTATATGCCATGTATTTTTGTGATCTATGTGGTGATTAGCACAAGCATGCAAAGTAGGTGTCCTGATGTTGCTGTTTTCAGCCCTATTTTAGCTGATTTTGATGCCATGTTAACTTGATGCTACCGAAAGATCTATGCATATTTTGAGATACTTCAGTAAGGATGTTTTGTAAAACATGTCTTGCTCTATCCATCCATGCCTTTGTTTGAAATTATGGAGTGCCATAGCTTGAGTCAATCGAGCTCTACTTTTGCTATCAAATGTTTCCTGGCAGATTGTTTACACGTTATTCAATTTTGCCAAGCTTGTTGTGGTTGATCCATGTATGCTATGATATTGTTCGTGCCATGTATGTCTTCTATGCCATGTCTTCTTGATGTATGTATGCTTAGTTTATCATTTAAGGCTCTGTAGTGAGTGCATTGAGCTTGTAAACATGCCTACTCGTTATCAGTTTTTGACATGCCATGTTGCTGAATCTGTTAACGAAACTTTCAATATTGACATGGGTGTTACTATATTTTCTAATCATTTTTGGCTTATGGTCAGTAAGGGACTTTTGTTATATGCTTTGATTAGGTTCATGCCATGCCATGTTTTGCTATTTTAAGTTCCTGTAGCATGTAGTTTTGTTGCTCTGAACATTTCAACCTGATGCTGTTTTTTGCCATGTCCAGCCTGATATTTTGTGCACTTTTGCCATGCTTGTTTGAACCTGTTATGATGTGAACTAGCCGTAGCTCAGTGCTCATCTTTTGTCGAGCATCTTGTGTAGATCACTTCCATGTGCTTTGTTGATACGTTTGGGTGCAGTAGCTTAATTTATTGTTGCTTGCTAAGTGGCATCATGCTGTTAATGGCAGATTTGCGCCATTCTTGTTTTGCTTGTCATTTGCAAACCGTGCATCCGATTCCGGTGATCTTTATATCGATTTCAACCGAAATCATCTCATCTTTCCAGTGGCATACTTGGTTTGCCAAGTTGATGCCTGGTTCATCATTTTCCTTCCGAGCGCATATACGCATTGCATATCACATCCCGCATATCATGTCATGTTTTGCATCATGTTGATTGTGCATTGCACCGTGATTTATTGTGGTTCCTTTGTTTGTGTTGTTGCTTTGGGTAGAGCCGGGAGACGATTACGTGAACGAGGAACCTGTTGAGAACGCTTACGAGGATCAAGTTTTCGACAACTCTGAGAACATTGCAGGCAAGATGACCATACCCTCGAAATCACTTCTATCTTTGCTATGCTAGTTGCTCGCTCTTTTGCTATGCCTATGCTGTGATGCCTACCACTTGCTATATCATGCCACCTATATTGCCATGTCAGCCCCTAACCATCCTTTTCCTAGCAAACCGTTGATTGGCTATGTTACCGCTTTGCTCAGCCCTCTTATAGCGCTGCTAGTTGCGGTGAAGCTGAAGTTTGTTCCTTGTTGAACATGGAGATGTTGTTCCTTATTGGAACATGTTTACTTGTTGGGGATATCACAATATATATATCTGCTACAATTAATACATCTATATACTTGGTAAAGGGTGGAAGGCTCGGCCTTATGCCCGTGTTTTGTTCCACTCTTGCCACCCTAGTTTCCGTCATACGGTGTTATGTTCCTTGATTTTGCGCTCCTTACACGGTTGGGTGATTTATGGGACCCCTTGACAGTTCGCTTTGAATAAGACTCGTCCAGAAGGCCCAACATTGGTTTTACCATTTGCCACCTAAGCCTTTTCCCCGGGTTTCGCGAGCCCGAGGGTCATCTTTATTTTAACCCCCGACCAGTGCTCCTTCGAGTGCTGGCCCGAACTAGAGCCCTGTGGCAAAGCCCCTCAAGGCAACTTGAGGTCTAGTTTTAGTTGTATGGACTGCTCATCCGGATGTGCCTCGAGAACGAGATATGTGCAGCTCCTATCGGGATTTGTCGGCACAATCGGGCGGCTTTGCTGGTCTTGTTTTATTGCTGTCGAAATGTCTTGTAGTCCGGGATTCGAGATTGATCGGGTCTTCCGGTAGAAGGAATATCCTTCGTTGACCGTGAGAGCTTATAATGGGCTAAGTTGGGACACCCTGCGGTAATATCTTTGAAAGCCGTGCCTGCGGTTATGAGGCAGATGGGAATTTGCTAATGTCCGTTGTAGAAAACCGAAGTTGACCTCAAATAAAATACACATCAACAAGTGTGTAACCGTGATGGTCTCTTCTCGGCGGAGTCCGGGAAGTGAACACGGTGTTGGAGTTATGTCTGACGTAAGTAGTTCAGGATCACTTCTTGATCGCTATTAGTTTCACGTCCATGCTTTGCTCCTCTTCTCGCTCTCTTTTGCGATGTAGCCACCATATATGCTAGTCGCTTGCTGCAGCTCCACTCTACTACTCTGTCCTGCCTATAAGCTTAAATAGTCTTGATCTCGCGGGTGTGAGATTGCTGAGTCCCCGTGACTCACAGATACTTCCAAAACAGTTGCGAGTTCCGACGATGCGGTCACGGTGACTCAGCCGAGCTCAAGTGGGAGTTCGACGAGGAACGTGGTCGTTACTATGTGTCTTTTCCTGATGATCAGTAGTGGTGCCCAGTTGGGACGATTCGGGGATCTGTGTAGCATTTGGGGTATCTTCTTTTATTTTGGTTCCGTAGTCGGACCTTGAGTGTACTCAATGATGGATGTTTATTTATGTACGTGTGAAGTGGCGGTCGTAAGCCAACTATGTATCTCTTTCCCTATTTATTACATGGGTTGTGTGAAGATTACCTCACTTGCGACATTGCTTTCAATGCGGTTATGCCTCTAAGTCGTGCCTCGACATCGTGGGAGATATAGCCGCATCGGGCGCTGAGCTTTGACACTCTCAAGAGCCGAGGTGAGCTCGACTCGAGTTCGAGTCACGCTCCAAACTCGTGTTTTTTCCACGAGAGCACTGAGCTCTTGACGCACCTCCGCCACCCGCCTCCTTCTTCTCTCGCTCGGTACTCATGCTGCTGCTTTACTTTCGGCTGTGGACACCGCTTCCTTCGTGGTCGCCACTGCTGCTCGTGGCCCCTACAATACCCAAAGTTAGTCCTGTCATTTTGCAACCAAATCCTTTCTATAAGGTATTACTTTAAGAAGGTATTACTTACCTTCCTTGTCCTCGAGCTGCTTCTTGGCAAGGCCGAGCTCGTTCTCGGACCGCCGAGGCTCGCTTCAATGCATTGACCTCCATAATCAAGGCGGCAGAGGTCAGCAAGCAGCCTAAATTCCCATATTGACATACTTATGTTAGACTCCTGCGATATCTTTTTAGATCCTCATCCGGTTTTTCTTTCCAACACCGAACTAAGCATCGGGGCTACTGTCTATGCGGTAATATTTTTACATATTCTAAACTTACCTCAAAGCCTGTTAGAAGGCTGGTACAGGCTTCACCAGCCTGCCCTTGGCGGATGAACTTTCTCGATCACCACACTCATAACAAGGCGGTGCTCCTCGTCGATGGAGGCGCAGCTTAAGCGCCCAAAGAAGCTATCCGTGCCTCTGGATGGACGGAGGTCACCGGCGTCAGCAGTCTTGCCCTTCTTACGAAGGGGCCGCTTGCCGGACTTCGGAACCACTGAAGGTTCCGGTACGGAGTCCGGCACAGGGCCGAACTTAGAGCCCTCTAGGGTTTCGCCCCCTTTGCGCCCGGAGTCCGGGAGGTCGCCTTGCAGCGCCTCGAGGACCACCTCCTCCTAGTGGGGCCCCATTTGGGACTCCACCGTGGTGTCGTCTGCGTCATGAGGAGAGGAGGCAGTCGGAAGTGAAGTGCTATTCACATCCGACGAATCCAGGGAGCCGCTCGACGAAGCGGCGAGCTCGTCCTTGGGCGGGCTACATGGTTATATTCGGCGTTAGAAGACACTATGCGACAAATAAAAGTCATGAGCTATTCCGAGTCCGGACACTTACGATCTTGCCAGGGCTTGGCCCTTGGTGGCCCTCCTCCTCGTCGTTGTCGGCGTTGGTGGAGAAGTCCGAGGAAGGGTCCTTCCTTTCTTGACCCTCCGCCACCCGGTCAGGGCGACCTTCCTTTTCTTATCTCCCACTGGGAGAGGCTTCTTTTTCCTCCTCCTCGTCCTCAGGGGAGGATTCCGCCTCAGAGTCGTCGGATGATGAGTCCAACAGCACCTGGCGTCGGGAGCTCCTTCGAGTTCCCGTGGCCTTCTTCTTGGCCTTCTTCTCCGGACCACGTGAGGTGCCGGAGCCAGCAGCCCTGTCAATCGGGCGTCCGCTGGGTCTTCTGGCAAGGGGCCGGACAGTCAATCTGTCCGGACGCCTTCACCAGTCCTGACAAAGGTTAGGGAGTTTTAGATCCCGCATAGAGTCAAACTATGAAAAAAGAGTCCCATAAAGGGTAAAATAACTTACCTCGCTGGCTTGACGCTGCGAGCTGAATCCGCGATCTTCGATAGCGGATGCGGGAGCTTCGGCGCCCTTCAACAGCACCTTCCAGGCATCTTCGTACGTAGTGTCGAAGAGCCGGCTCAAGGTTCGGTGCTGTGACGAATCAAACTCCCACAAATTGAAGGCCCGTTGCTGGCATGGGAGAATCTGGCGGATGAGCATCACCTGGATTACGTTGACAAGCTTCAGATTCTTGTCCACCAGGTTTCGGACGCATGTTTTGAGTCCGGACAGCTCTTCCGAATCACCCCACGTCAGGCCCATCTCTTTCCATGATGTGAGCCGTGTGGGGAAGCTAGATCGGAATTCGGGGGCCGCCGCCCATTGAGAGTCGCGCGGCTCGGTGATGTAGAACCACCCCGATTGCCATCCCTTCACGGTCTCCACAAAGGAGCCCTCGAGCCATAGGACTTTGGCCATCTTGCCAACCATGGCGCCTCCGCACTCCACTTGGCGGCCGCCCACTACCTTCGGCTTGACATTGAAGGTCTTCAGCCATAAGCCGAAGTGGGGCTGGATGCAGAGAAAGGCCTCGCACACGACGATAAACACCGAGATGTTGAGGATGAAGTTCGGGGCCAGATCGTGGAAATCCAGGCCGTAGTAGAACATGAGCCCCCGGACAAATGGGTGAAATGGAAAACCTAGTCCGCGGAGGAAGTGGGTGAGGAACACCACCCTCTCATGGGGCCTGGGGGTAGGAATGAGCTGCCCCTCATCGGGGAGCCGGTGCGCGATGTCGTTGGAAAAGTATCCGGCCTTCCGCAGCTTTTTGACTTGTCCCTCTGTGACGGAGGAGACCATCGACTTGCCTCCTGCTCCGGACATGGCTGGAGAAGGTTGAGGAGGGATGTGCG
Source organism: Aegilops longissima (assembly GCA_021605205.1). Classification (NCBI taxonomy): domain Eukaryota; kingdom Viridiplantae; phylum Streptophyta; class Magnoliopsida; order Poales; family Poaceae; genus Aegilops; species Aegilops longissima. Next base: position 210,019,158 of record CM038680.1, read on the forward strand.
GACTTGCGCGCTGGAGCTCGAGTGCGCGGAAATGGATGAGCAAAGGAGGAAGAAGGCGTAGGTTAAAAGGTGGATCCTTATCCCCTTATATGGGCGGAAGAAGATATGCGTCCCCTGCCAGCCTGGTAAAACTCGCTTATCTCCCAAGCGCCGTAATCAATGGCGCGGTTGAGTTACCCACGTCCGTATTGATGGGAATATCGGAATAAGGGGCACGATCTCCGCTTTGATAAGACGTGCCAAGGAAACCGCCTCGCTAAACACGCTGAGGTGGAACAGTAAAAATGATTCGTATAAAGGCCTGGCCGTGGTGTGATGTCATGCCGTGGAATACGTCAGCAGATCTGTGCAAAGGTTATTCTCTCTACGGTGGTATGTGGAACTCGTTTTGCAGAGCCAGACACTATCCTTGTGTTCAAAATCTTCTATGAAGTATTCGGAGGAGGAACCCGCCTTGCAATGCCAAAGACAATAGGCGCGCCGGATTCGTCGTCATTGAAGCCTGGTTCAGGGGCTACTGAGGGAGTCCTGGATTAGGGGGTGTCCGGATAGCCGAACTATCATCGTTGGCCGGACTCCTGGACTATGAAGATACAAGATTGAAGACTTCGTCCCATGTCCGGATGGGACTTTCCTTGGCGTGGAAGGCAAGCTTGGCGATACGGATATGTAGATCTCCTACCACTGTAACCGACTCTGTGTAACCCTAGCACTATCCGGTGTCTATATAAACCGGAGGGTTTTTAGTCCGTAGGACGAACAACAATCATACCATAGACTAGCTTCTATGGTTTAGCCTCTCTGATCTCGTGGTAGATCCACTCTTGTACTACCAATATCATCAATATTAATCAAGCAGGAGTAGGGTTTTACCTCCATCGAGAGGGCCCGAACCTAAGTAAAAACATCGTGTCCCTTGTCTCCTGTTACCATCCGCCTAGACGCACAGTTCGGGACCCCCTACCCGAGATCCGCCGGTTTTGACACCGACAAGCATCCTGGAGGCTCAAGAGGCCAAGCGTTCCGCAGTCCTGGCGGAGATGGGGATGGTCCGCGAGGAGCCACCAGCGCCTCCGGAGCCTCCCGAGGCTCCTGGGCCTGGGGGCTCGTGAAGATCAGCTTCCACAGCCCACGACATCCGCTACTTCAGCATCCCTTTGTCTTCAACGTTATCAGGTGACATCCTTCGAGTTTCATTTTCAGCTGGGAGCGCCCCCCAGGGCTGCATCATTCCTAGGTCGCGTGGGTCCGTCCCTGCGGCGTGTATCCCTTTTGCTTCATGTTCCTGGCTTACTTTATTGGGGGCGCCCCTCGGGCTGCATCACCCCAAGTCGCTCGGGCCAGACCCAGCGATGTCTGCCTTCCCTGCACCTATCTAAATGAACTTGCTCCTTCGTGATTAACGTGTTTGACCTAGTTGCCCGCTCGATTGACACCAACTGATGGAGCTGCTCCCTAACGGCACGACGCTTGCGCATGGTTCCGCCCCTGCAACACCGACAAACCTGAGTGGCCGAGCTCTGGCCGCGGCAGCCCCGCATGGCGCCACCTCGTCAAGCCTTCAGTGCCTCGTCACCCCTCCAGAGCAACCAACGGCTGACCTTCGCTTGTCATGGCGAACTCTTGTCTGCGCGAACCGCTTGCACGTTAAAGGGGGGGTACCTGAGCATCGCGACTCATGGGCTCCTACTGGCTCTCCAGCCCTCACCCTCTGGCCTTGTCCACGGCATCGCGACCTGGCATACCAGCGACGGCTGAGACCCACTCAAGGGCCGGGACCCGAGGACGTAGAGCAGAAAGGGGAGTAAAGGCGAGAGGGAAGAGGCACACGGGGACCTCGCCAGGCAACTCCTCGTTTGCCGATGCGCAGACCTAACGCCGCACTAGGAAGCGGTTCCTGACTCCCGAGATAAGTCATCCTCCGGAAGCACTAGCTATCACAGCACCGACCTCGCACCTAAGGCAATCCCGTGTTAGCAACATCGCGCTCCTTTCTCGCCAAACGATGGCTGCTTGAGCGCTAAAGGGGACCTCCTGAGCATCGCGACTCAGGGGCTCTTACTGGACCCCGGGCCGTTCACCTCCTCGCCTTGACCACGGCTTCGCGACCTGGCATACCAGCGACGGCTGAAGCCTGCCTTGGGACCGGGACCTGTCGGCGCAGAGCATTAAGCCCTCGTGAGGTTCGAAAGGAGGAACTGAGCTAAGACGGAATGAGCATCTCGCACTACTTCACGACAAGGATCATATTGACAAACAGAACCACAGGAACCTTACAAGCACCCACGGGGTGCGTTTTTCGATCCCTCGCAGGGAACAAAGGGAGCAGATCCTAAAGAACGCTAACTACACACGCCTTCGCAAGAGACGCCATCATCAACAGTGGGCCGTCAGGCACCGGCGCCAACCCCATCCAGATCAGAGACGGCGGCGGCCTGACGAGCCTGCCATGCTCCGAGAGCGACGGAAGCTCGGGGGCTCATAGCTGTCGTCGCTCGTCTCTGGAGTCGCGAAGGGCTTGGCGGAGTCGCTGGATCCTCCGATGCCTCCACCGCCTGAGGAGCTGCAGGGGTGCAGTCGGCGAGCCTAGTCCTCGCCGCGGCCGGGCCCCGACCACCTCTCTCAGGGCAACACTCCAGCTGGCGTCCTTCCGCGTCGAAGACCTTGAAGAACATCACGGAAGCGCCGTCGTACTCCAGGTGGATCGCGAGGGCGCCCCTCGTCCTGCAGACCCGGGTAATCTTGCCCCGGCCTCGAGTCATGAAGACCTTGCCCGGAGCGACGATCGCGACCTCCGCTTCGGTCGCAAGGGTGCTGCAGCCGGCGTGCTGCAACCAGAGCTCCAGAGATCCCCCTGCGGAATCATGAAGGCGAAGGAGGGAGGAAGGCGAATCCAAGACTAAGGAGGCATGGCGGCGTGGACCACAAACTCTCGGGAGGAGCCCTCGGCATGGACTCCGGGGGGAACAACACGCACCGCTATGACCTGCCAGCGCCGACGGCGGCGTCGTCCATGGCGCTCGGCGACAACTCCTTCAGGGCCCTCAATGCGGGCGTACAAGGGCAGCGGGAACCTGGCGGCGGCTGGTACCGAGGCCTCGACACCTCCTGCCGGGCGCCCTCATCTCGACGGCAGAGGGCTAGCTGCTTTTTGGCGAAGCGGTCGGGACCCTCTTCGAGCCTTTCCTTTCTCTTCCGCGAGAACCGGCGGATCGGAGCCATTGCCGCAAAGTGGAGCAAGGGATGGAGAAGAAGGAGAAGCAAGAAGAGATGGACCAGAAGGGCACGCGCCGTTCCGTACTTATAACCGGGGAAGGCCAGCTGTCAACCTCCACGATCACAGGTAATCATGACCTGCTTTGCATGCAGGGAATTGTCAATTCGTGCAGTCGCCGAGGCGTCGTGGTGAAGTGGGGACGCCCACGTCCAATCAACCGCCACGCGGCGCCCAAGGCCGCAGGCTGTAAGGGCCCGCGGCGCTTCGCACTTGCCCCTTCGCTCCTCTGCTCAGCCAAGTCTAGGCGCGCCTTGGGCCCGGGGGCTACTGTCGGCGTTCTGGGAACGGGGGTACCCAGACTTTCCTACCTGCAGCCTGCGGCGTGGCTCAAGGGGTGGCCCAGCACGGCCCATCTTCATCGGCACAAGCTCAAGACCCTCGCGAGGGGCCAAGCCTCGCGGGGCGGACGATAGGAAGCCTCCTCAGGCACGACCTCGTCAGGCTGGCTCGCGAGGAGGCGGAGAGATCAAGGCGGGGTACCTCACGAGGTGCCCATGACGCAAGCCATGACGACCAAGGGCGCTAGGCGGGCGCCATCCCGTGCAGTGTCCTCATTTCCTCTTTGGTGCAAAGGAGGCAAGAGCAGGCGAGAGCATCAAGCAAAGGCAGCCATTTTGGTGCAACAAGACCAAGACCAACACAAAGGCATGAAGGAGGTCATCGTGGAGCCCAAGCCGGCGTCACCGTCAGAGCCTTTGACAGGCGAGGACCAACTTTAGTCAGGATAAGTGTACTAGATGTTCCCCTTCGAAATGGCCAATTGTTGGTGCCCTTCCCGCTCAATATTTGGGAAGAGGCCCAGGGCCTCTGCCTATAAATAGGACTAGCCACCCACAGGGTAGAGGGATCCGGAATTCAGAGCAATCTAGAGAGAGAGAGAGAGAGCGACCGAACTCCCCCTAGCAGTTCGTCGCACCGGCCAAGTACAGACCCTCGCGAGGTTGTTCTTCCTTGTATTGTTCATCATCAGCCCCTGAGGCAATCCACCACACCACACACTGGAGTAGGGTATTACAACACACACTGGAGTAGGGTATTACACCACAATGGTGGCCCGAACCAGTATAAACCTTGTGTCCCTTATGTTGCTCTTTGTGTAGTTTAGATCCTTGAGAGGCGACGAGGTGCAGGTAGGTAGGGGATGAGATCTCCGCGTGCACCCCAGAGTTCGAACCTAGAGGGTCTGCTGGAACCCGAAATCCGACAGAATGGTGGTAAGGATAGTCCATGAGATCCCAAATCATCGTTGCTCTCAAGAGCTCATTTCGTCAACTCTTGGGATTGAGAGGTTGACGAGTATACGTGAGAACTACACAAAACAAAGACAAGGGGAAAATTGTGTGTGTGTGTGTGTGTGTGTGTGGTATATGTACACATCATCCATCATGATGCGCACGTGTTTGTGTTGGTTAGCACAAAATGTCCAATGCTCAAATAGATGAGATGCATGATATAGAAACATGTCATCCATCATGATAGTTTTGTTGTTATGTATAGCATAATGGAGACTCAAATTATGTAATGCATCATGGGAAATATATAGAGAATTGTTGTTCATGGAATGCATATGGTGCACGCAATTATGGGAATCATGCAAAGTATGGAATGCTTCAAAATCTCCTAATATGTATGAGGAAACTATGGGGGTCTCCTCATGAGTATTAGTGGAAACATCACATGGAGAATATTGACAACATCCAAAACAATGCATATTTGGTTCTATGTGATCATGGCATGGCATAGTAGATGAATTGCGCAAATCATGTAAAGGAAGCATGGCAATATCATCACATGAAAAACAAAAGCCAATGACCATCATCTCGTCATCTATGCCATAAGTGCAAATGGGATTTATTTTAATGGGGCATGCATAGTTACTATGTTGAGATTGAAATGATGCAATATGGGAGATCTCACTCAATAGAGTATGACACTTTTAATGGGTTGTCAAACATGACGTGACCTATAGAATGTTTACATGATATCCTATGGAGCATACCATCACAAATAAGCAACTCAACATGCTCATCATCATAGTCATCATAAATTGGTAAGTCATGACATGAAGAAGTCGCACTGGCATGAAGCATGGGAATAGGTGGATCAGCATCATGCTAGAAATCATTGGTAAGATAGTCCACTAGTGGGACAAGAGAAGAACCATCACCTATGTTACCTTTGGAGCGTCGCTCATGTGTTGTAGGTGAGGTTGCAACTTGATGGTACCATGTGGGGGGTGCATTTTCTTCCACCATGGCCATCATCGTCTCCATTGGAGGTATGGACTCGTCGAGGATAGGCATGTCGTCATGTAGGAGACCTAGAACCATAGGAGAAAACACACTAGGAGTAGAGGGTAAGTCGTTAGAAATCATAGTGGCCTCACATGCCGTCTCAATTACCTCACTCACTAAGTGTTGTGGCTCACTCACTCCCTCTTAGATGCTCTCACTCATATGGTTGGTGGAATCACTCAAATGGCTCTCAACCTCACATAGGATGTGTGGCATGCTCTCAAGTGTGGGGCTAGTGGTGGTCACACTCATCCTCTCATAGGAAATGCACTCAATGTCATATATGGTGGAGTCACTCGTCTCACTCATGGGGTGGTGGCTCTCCTCACATGGCAATTCGGGCATCTCATCATATGTGGGGGATACATGGGCCTCGGCCCGATACTCTGCGCACAGACAGGCGCCGGTCGTTCGATGGGTACCGGACGTCCGGTGGCTCGCGAGGGTCCGGTCGTCTGGTACTTGTCGAACATCTGGCGTCTTGGCTCGGGATAGCCCTCGTCGGATTTCCGGACGTTGTCGGTCATCCGGTGGCTGATGGTCGTCGGAAGTCCGGTATATTGTGGTCGTTCGGGCGTTGTAGAGTCCCTCGGCTGTAGACGATCTGGCAGGCTGAACCTCCAGGCGTCGGACGCCCAGTAAGGACCGTTTGTCCGGTGGTTGTGACTTGATGTCAGCCCTTTCTCTTGTTCCTCGCGCTTGATGTCCTCACGTCTTGTCCATGGTCTTCCTCTTTGTTCCTGGTCATGCATAGCACATATATTTGAGGTAGTAGCCATGTCTCACATGTGGAAAGTGATGGTTCAGAGAGGAGCGAGTTCACCTTGCGTCCAATGGTGTATAGTCGAGATCTCATCTTATGTATCCTTGGGTCATGGGGAGTGGTCGAAGTGGACATGGGGATGATCGTAGAATGCTCTGCATTAGTCTGACTCAACTTCACACCTTGTAACACAGGCAAGAACCCTTTCTTTCACTGATCCATTTTGTACTTCTTCAAAACTTTATCAAGGTATGTGCTTTGTGAAAGTCCAATTAAGCGTGTTGATCTATCTCTATAGATCTTGATGCCTAATAGATAAGCAGCTTCACATAGGTCTTTCATTGAAAAATTCTTATTCAAGTATCATTTTATGCTATCCAGAAATTATGTATTATTTCCAATCAACAATATGTCATCCACATATAATATTGGAAATGCTATAGAGCCCCCAGTCACTTTCTTCTAAATACAGGCTTCTCCAAAAGTCTGTATAAAACCATATGCTTTGATCACACTATCAAAGCGTATATTCAAACTCCGAGAGGCTTGCACCAGTCCATAAAGCGGAATCTGGTTGCATCATATACAACTCTTCTTTAAGAAATCCATTAAGGAATGCAGTTTTGACATCCATTTGCCAAATTTCATAATCATAAAATGCGGCAATTGCTAACATGATTCAGACAGACTTAAGCATCGTACAGGTGAGAAGTTCTCATTGTAGTCAAGTCTTTGAACTTGTCGAAAACCTTTCACAACAAGTCGAGCTTTGTTGACAGTAACATTATCGTCAGTGTCAGTCTTCTTCTTGAAGATCCATTTATTCCATATGGCTTGCCGATCATTGGGCAAGTCAACCAAAGTCCAGACTTTGTTCTCATACATGGATCCCATCTCAGATTTCATTGCCTCAAGCCATTTCGCGGAATCTGGGCTCGTCATCGCTTGCTCATAGTTCATAGGTTCATCATGGTCTAGTAACATGACTTCCAGAACAGGATTAGCGTACCACTCTGGTGTGGATCGTACTCTGGTTGACCTATGAGGTTTGGTAGTAACTTGATCTGAAGTTTCATGATCATCATCATTAACTTCCTCACTACTTGGTGTAGGTATCACTGGAACTGATTGATGTGATGAACTACTTTCCAATTCGGGAGAAGGTACAACTACCTCATCAAGTTCTAGTTTCCTCCCTATCACTTCTTTCGAGAGAAACTCCTTCTCTAGAAAGGATCCATTCTTAGCAGCGAATATCTTGCCTTCGGATCTGTGATAGAAGGTGTACCCAACAGTTTCCTTTGGGTATCCTATGAAGACGCATTCCTCCGATTTGGGTTCGAGTTTATCAGGTTGAAGCATTTTCACATAAGCATTGTAGCCCCAAACTTTCAGAAACGACAGCTTAGGTTTCTTGCCAAACCACGGTTCATATGGTGTCGTCTCAACGGATTTAGATGGTGCCCTATTTAACGTGAATGTAGCCGTCTCTAAAGCATAACCCCAAAACAATAGTGGTAAATCGGTAAGAGACATCATAGATCGCACCGTATCTAATAAAGTATGGTTACAACGTTCGGACCCACTATTACGCTCTGGTGTTCCAGGTGGCGTGAGTTGTGAAACTATTCCACATAGTTTCAAATGAAGACCAAACTCATAACTCAAATATTCACCTCCACGATCAGATTGTACAAACTTTATTTTCTTGTTACGATGATTTTCCACTTCACTCTGAAATTCTTTGAACTTCTGAAATGTTTCAGACTTATGTTTCATCAAGTAGATATACCCATATCTGCTCAAATCATCTGTGAAGGTCAGAAAATAATGATACCCGCCGCGAGCCTCAACACTCATCGGACTGCATACATCAGTATGTATTATTTCCAACAAGTCAGTTGCTCACTCCATTGTTCCAGAGAACGGAGTCTTAGTCATCTTGCCCATGAGGCATGGTTCGCAAGCATTAAGTGATTCATAATCAAGTGATTCCAATAGCCCATCAGCATGGAGTTTCTTCATGTGCTTTACACCAATATGACCTAAACGGCAGTGCCACAAATAAGTTGCACTATCATTATTAACTTTGCATCTTTTGGCTTCAATATTATGAATATGTGTATCACTATAATCGAGATTCAACAAAAATAGACCACTCATCAAGGGTGCATGACCATAAAAGATATTACTCATATAAATAGATCAACCATTATTCTCTGATTTAAATCAATAACTGTCTCGCATCAAACAAGATCCAGATATAATGTTCATGCTAAACACTGGCACCAAATAACAATTATTCAGGTCTAAAACTAACCCCGATAGTAGATGTAGAGGTAGTGTGCCGATGGCGAACACATCGACTTTGGAACCATTTCCCACGCACATCGTCACCTCGTCCTTAGCCAATCTTCATTTAATCCGTAGCCCATGTTTCGAGTTGCAAATATGAGCAATAGAACCAGTATCAAATACCCAGGCGCTACTACGAGCATTAGTAAGGTACACATCAATAACATGTATATCAAATATACCTTTCACTTTGCCATCCTTCTTATTCGCCAAATACTTGGGGCAGTTCTGCTTCTAGTGACCAGGCCCTTTGCAGTAGAAGCACTCAGTTTCAGGCTTAAGTCTAGACTTGGGCTTCTTCCCTAGAGCAGCAACTTGCTTTCCGTTCTTCTTGAAGTTCCCCTTCTTCCCTTTGCCCTTTTTCTTGAAACTAGTGGTCTTGTTAACCATCAACACTTGATGCTCCTTCTTGATTTCTACCTCCGCAGCCTTTAGCATTGCGGAGCTCGTGAATTGTCTTTTCCATCCCTTGCATATTATAGTTCATCGTGAAGCATTTATAGCTTGGTGGCAGTGATTGAATAACTCTGTCAATGACACTATCATCAGGAAGATTAACTCCCAGCTGAGTTAAGTGGTTATGATACCCAGACATTTTGAGTATATGTTCCCTGACAGAACTATCCTCCTCCATTTTGCAGCTATAGAACTTGTTGGAGACTTCATATCTCTCAACTCGTGGAATTTGCTTGAAATATTAACTTCAACTCATGGAACATCTCATATGATCCATGACATTCAAAACGTCTTTGAAGTCCCGATTCTAAGCCGTAAAGCATGGCACACAGCTAGCAAGCCCGTCGATATTGAAGTTCCCCAAGCTGTGCTTCCCGATACTGTATTTGAAGCACTTCTTCAAATTCCTTATGATATGCAATTGAAACTCAAAGAGTTCAGGAAGACCAACCATCCACACTTGATTAGCTACTGTGGTAATAAATTCTAAGTTCTAAAATTCAAGCGAAGGGACTTATTTTTTCCAAAAGATTAGATTCATAGTTTAAAAAAGGATACGGAAATATGAAAATAAGAGCTTCTGTTTTAGCTAGGAATGAGCTGTGAACAAAATCAAAATAGTTGTTACTTGAGTCGATAATGACTTTGTGTCGGTTTGCTATTTTCTATAAATTGGACTGGCCAAAAGAAAGGAGAAGACTAAGTAGCTCAATAGGGTCTCGAGTACGACTATAGTACCAAAGCTTGGTGCTTCTACCAGTCAAGCAATTACCACGAGTGGATATTCAATAGAAAGCCTACTTGAGTAGGTCAAACACTATATATTATGGCAAGTTGACCCTACTTTCCAATTTCATAGATAGAATAGTTCTAGTAGAAGGTTAACCCGGCCTTCCTAAGAGTAGGTTAAAGGGGTTGAGAGCAGGAGTTGAGCTCTAGGAGGTCGAATCCCCTACGCTCTTTTCTATAAACAAAGTAGGCTTTTGATTGTCCGCATCCATCACTCAATCATGCAATTCAAAGAAATGGTTTACTTATTGATCTATCGAGTAGTCATCAGCTTTGCTCTGCCAGACGTTCATAACATCCGGAGTTGCTCCTGCAGTGGGTCTTGCACCTAGCGGTGCTTCTAGGACGTAATTCTTGTGTGCAGCAATGAGGATAATCGTCAAGTTATGGACCCAGTCCGTGTAGTTTCTACCATCATCTTTCAACATAGCTTTCTCTAGGAACGCATTAAAATTCAAGGGAACGGTAGCACCGGCCATTGAACTGCAACAACATAGACATGCAAAAACTATCAGGTACTAAGTTCATGATAAATTAAAGTCCAATTAATGATATTACTTAAGAACTCCCACTTAGATAGACATCCATCTAGTCATCTAAATGACCACGTGATCCATATCAACTAAACCATGTCCGATCATCACGTGAGATGGGGTAGTTTTCGATGGTGAACATCACTATGTTGATCATACCTACTATTGATTCACGTTCGACCTTTCGGTCTCAGTGTTCCGAGGCCATATCTGCATATGTTAGGCTCGTCAAGTTTAACCCGAGTATTCTGCACGTGCAAAACTGGCTTGCACCCGTTGTATGTGAACGTAGAGCTTATCACACCCGATCATCACATGGTGTCTCGGCACGACGAACTGTAGCAACGGTGCATACTCAGGAAGAACACTTATACCCTGAAATTTAGTTAGGGATCATCTTATAATGCTACCGCCGTTCTAAGCAAAATAAGATGCATAAAAAGATAAACATCACATGCAATCAAAATATGTGACATGATATGGCCAGCATCATCTTGTGCCTTTGATCTCCATCTCCAAAGCACCGTCATGATCTCCATCGTCACCGGCTTGACACCTTGATCTCCAACGTAGCATCATTGTCGTCTCGCCAACTATTGCTTCTACGACTATCGCTACCGCTTAGTGATAAACTAAAGCAATTACATGGCAATTGCATTTCATACAATAAAGCGACAACCATAAGGCTCCTGCCAGTTGCCGATAACTTCTACAAAACATGATCATCTCATACAAAAATTTATATCTCATCACGTCTTGACCATATCACATCACAACATGCCCTGCAAAAACAAGTTAGACGTCTTCTACTTTGTTGTTGCAAGTTTTACGTGGCTGCTTCGGGCTTCTAGCAAGAACCGTTCTTACCTACGCATCAAAACCACAATGATTTTTCGTCAAGTGTGTTGTTTTAACCTTCAACAGGGAATGGTCGTAGTCAACCTTGATTCAACTAAAGTTGAAGCACGTCGGTAGAACCAGTCTCATGAACGCGGTCATGTAATGTCGGTCCGGGCCGCTTCATCCAACAATACTGCCAAATCAAAGTAAGATGTTGGTGGTAAGCAGTATGACTATTATCGCCCACAACTCTTTGTGTTCTACTCGTGCAAATCATCTACGCATAGACCTTGCTCTGATACCACTGTTGGGGGACGTAGTAATTCAAAAATCCTACGATCACGCAAGATATATCTAGGAGATGCATGGCAACGAGACAGGGAGAGTGAGTCCACGTACCCTCATAGACCAAAAGCGGAAGCATTATGTTAACGCAGTTGATGTAGTCTAACATATTAACAATCCAACCGATCCAAGTACCGAACGTACGGCACCTCCGTGTGCAGCACACGTTCAACTCGATGACGGCCCTCGAGCTCTTCATCCAGTAGAGGGTCGAGGGAGAGTTCCGTCAGCACGACGGCGTGGTGATGGTGTTGGTGATGTGATTCGCGCAGGGCTTCGCCTAAGCACTACGATGCTATGACCGGAGGAGTAAACTGTGGAGGGGGCACCGCACACGGCTAAGACAAATCTTAGTGTGCCTTTGGGGTGCCCCCTGCGCACGTATATAAAGGAGGGGGGAGAGAAGCTAGCGGCCAGGAGGGGCGCGCCATGGGGGGAGTCCTACTTGGACTCCTAGTCCAAGTATGATTCGCCCCCCCCCCTTTCCTTCCTTCCACCCGAGGGAATAGGGAGGAGAGGGAAAGGGAAGGGGGGCGCCGCCCCCTCCTCCTTGTCCTATTCGGACTCCCAAGGAGGGGGGCGCGCGGCCACCCCCGGGGCTTCCCTCTCTCTCCCTTAGGCCCATGTTGACCCAACAATTCCCCGGGGGGTTTCGGTAATCCCTCGGTAGTCCGGTAAAATACCCGAATCACTCGGAACCATTCCGATGACCGAATACTACCTTCCAATAAATGAACCTTTACATCTTGACCATTTCGAGACTCCTCGTCATGTCCGTGATCTCATCTGGGACTCCGAACCAACTTCAGTCACCAAAACACATAACTCATAATTCAAATCGTCATCGTATGTTAAGCGTGCGGATCCTACGGGTTCGAGAACTATGTAGACATGACCGAGACACTTCTCCGGTCAAATACCAGTAGCGTAACCTGGATGCTCATATTGGCTTCTACATATTCTACGAAGATCTTTATCGGTCAACCGCATAACAACATATGCCATTCCCTTTGTCATCGGTATGTTACTTGCCCAAGATTTAACCGTAGGTATCATAATACCTAGTTCAATCTCATTACTGGCAAGTCTATTTACTCATTCCGTAACGCATCATCTCGTAACTAACTCATTAGTCACATTGCTTGCAAGGATTATAGTGATGTGCATTACCGAGAGGGCCCAGAGATACCTCTCCGATACACTAAGTGACAAATCCTAATCTCGATCTATGCCAACTCAACATATACCTTCCGAGACAACTGTAGAGCATCTTTATAATCACGCAGTTACGTTGTGACGTTTGATAGCACACAAAGTGTTCCTTCGGTATACGGAAGTTGCATAATCTTATAGTTAGAGGAATATGTATAAGTCACTACTGCAGGATTCTGCTAACGCGACACTACGATCAGAGACCCTTCGACGAAACTGTGTGCGATGCCATAATCGCAAACGATGGTGTAAGAAACCATCAAAAAGGTGCAAAACGTTTGCGATGACGGATGCATCAAGCACGGTTTAGATGTTAGTTGCGTGTCTGAACCAGGGCATACGGTTGATCCAGACGAACTGTTTGCGATTAGACAGAACAACAGAAACGGGTAGCCATATTAATGCCTGTGCGATATACGGCATATGGTTCGCTCCGATGAACTATTTTCTATTAGGGAAAGCAACAGAAACGGTCAGCCAGATCAAGGTGTGTGTGATATACGGCATATAGTTCAGTCGAAAGAACTGTTTTCGATTAGGGAAGAGAACATAAATGGTTCAACTTAACAAGCTGTGTGTGATACGCGGCAAAAAGGCCCGGAGGTTAATTCGAGAACAAGTACATAGAGTTTAATTTGACATAGATGACTTATAAGTTTCACAGAAATCATATCACTTTTTTTGGAAAACATTTAATTGCGTTGAATGTATATAATGATCTGTCCTATTAGTTGAATTAACCTCGAGGTCCATGTTTTGGAAACATGTCGTAAAGTAACGGGATAGACCTTCATTCAAGCCAATCAACATGTGTTCAAAAAACAAAAATTATCAAAAAGTAACGAGATAGACCTTAATGTAGGGTGGAACCCTATACGGCCGATCTTTCATGAAAGAAGCGGATCCCAACTAAGAACACGATGAACACGGGGAAGAACGGAGAGAAATCGTGGGGGGAAACACTCTAGAACAAGTCCAATCACACATTTGCTAGACAATCAAACACACAAGATCCACAAGGTACATGAACAACAAAGGGAAAGATACAAGGTAAAGTTCATCTCCATGAGGAGGTCTTGATGATATCCCGTAGGATCTTCTCATATGCTGATACGTCTCCAACGTATATATAATTTTTGATTGCTCCATGCTATATTATCTACTGCTTTGGACCATATTGGGATTTATTTTCCACTTTTATATTATTTTTAGGACTAACCTATTAACCGAAGGCCCAGCCCAGAATTGTTGTTTTTTGCCTATTTCAGTGTTTCGAAGAAACGGAATATCAAACGGAGTCCAAACGGAATGAAACCTTCGGGAACGTGATTTTCTCACCGAATATGATCCAGGAGACTTGGACCCTACGTCAAGCAACCAACAGGGAAGGCACGAGGTAGGGGGCGCCTCCCAGTGCGCCCTCCACCCTCGTGGGCCCCCTGTTGCTCCACCGACATACTTCTTCCTCCTATATATACCTACGTACCCCCAAACGATCAGATACGGAGCCAAAAACCTAATTCCACCGCCGCAACTTTCTGTATCCACGAGATCCCATCTTGGGGCCTGTTCCGGAGCTCCACCGGAAGGGGAATCCACCACGGAGGGCTTCTACAGCATCACAACCTCTCCGATGAAGTGTGAGTAGTTTACCTCAGACCTTTGGGTCCATAGTTAGTAGCTAGATGGCTTCTTCTCTCTTTTTGGATGTGAATACAATGTTCTCCCCCTCTCTCGTGGAGATCAATTCGATGTAATCTTCTTTTTGCGGTGTGTTTATTCAGGCCGATGAATTGTGGGTTTATGATCAAGATTATCTATGAGCAATATTTGAATCTTCTCTGAATTCTTTTATGTATGATTGGTTATCTTTGCAAGTCTCTTCGAATTATCCGTTTGGTTTGGCCAACTAGATTGGTAGTTCTTGCAATGGGAGAAGTGCTTAGCTTTGGGTTCAATCTTGCGGTGTCCTTTCCGAGTGACAGTAGGGGCAGCAAGGCACGTATTGTATTGTTGCCATCGAGGATAACAAGATGTGGTTTTTATCATATTGCATGAATTTATCCCTCTACATCATGTCATCTTGCTTAAGGCGTTACTCTATTTTCATTAACTTAATACTCTAAATGCATGCTGGATAGCGGTCGATGAGTGGAGTAATAGTAGTAGATGCAGGCAGGAGTCGGCCTACTTGTCTCGGACATGATGCCTATATACATGATCATACCTAGATACTCTCATAACTATGCTCAATTCTGTCAATTGCTCAACAGTAATTCGTTCACCCACTGCAGAATACTTATGCTCTTGAGAGAAGCCACTTGTGAAATCTATGGCCCCGGGTCTATTCTCTATCATATTAATCTTCCATCACTTTATTATTGCTTTGCTTTTTATTTTACATTGCATCTTTATACCAAAAATACCTAAAATATTATCTATTATCTCTATCTGATCTCACTCTCGTAAGTGACCGTGAAGGGATTGACAACCCCTAATCGCGTTGGTTGCGTTGAGCTATTTGTTTTGTGTAGGTACGAGGGACTTGCGCGTGGCCTCCTACTGGATTGATACCTTGGTTCTCAAAAACTAAGGGAAATACTTACGCTACTTTGCTGCATCATCCCTTCCTCTTCGGGGTAATCCAACGCAGTGCTCAAGAGGTAGCAAGAAGGATTTCTGGCGCCGTTGCCGGGGAGTCTACGCAAAAGTCAACATACCAAGTACCCATCACAATCCCTTATCTCCCGCATTACATTATTTGCCATTTGCCTCCCGTTTTCCTCTCCCCGACTTCACCCTTGCCATTTTATTCGCCCTCTCTTTTCCATTTGCCTTTCTTTGTGCTTGCTTTTTGTTCGTTTGTGTGTTGGATTGCTTGCTTGTCACGACGGCTCAAGATAATACCAAATTGTGTGACTTTACCAATACCAACAATAATGATTTCCTTAGCACTACGATTGCTCCTCTTGCCAATACTAAATCTTGTGAAATCAATACTGCCATATTGAATCTTGTTATGAAAGATCAATTCGCCGGCCTTCCCAGTGAAGATGCCGCTACTCATCTAAATAGCTTCGTTGATTTATGTGATATGCAAAAGAAGAGGGATCTTGACAATGATGTTGTTAAATCGAAGCTATTTCCTTTTTCGCTTAGAGATCGTGCTAAAGATTGGTTTTCGTCTTTGCCTAAAAATAGTAATGATTCTTGGAACAAGTGCAAAGATGCTTTTATCTCTAAGTATTCTCCTCCCGCTAAGATCATCTCTCTTAGAAACGATATTATGAACTTTAAGCAACTTGATCATGAACATGTTGCACAAGCTTGGGAGAGGATGAAATTAATGATACGTAATTGCCCTACTCATGGTTTAAATTTGTGGATGATTATACAAAACTTTTATGCCAGATTGAATTTTGCTTCTAGAAACCTTTTAGATTCAGCCGCGGGTGGCACTTTTATGGAAATCACTTTAGGAGACGCTACTAAACTCCTAGATAATATTATGGTTAATTATTCTCAATGGCACACTGAAAGATCTACTAATAAAAAAGTGCATGCGAAGAAGAAATTAATGTTTTGAGTGGAAAGATGGATGAACTTATGAAATTATTTGCTACTAAGAGTGTTTCTTTTGATCCTAATGATATGCCTTTGTCTACTTTGATTGAGAATAATAATGAATCTATGGATGTGAATTTTGTTGGTAGGAATAATTTTGGTAACAACGCGTATAGAGGAAACTTTAATCCTAGGCCTTATCCTAGTAATTCCTCTAATAATTATGGAAATTCCTACAACAACTCTTATGGAAATTTTAATAAGATGCCCTCTGAATTTGAGAATAGTGTTAAAGAGTTTATGAATTCTCAAAATAATTTTAATGCTTTGCTTGAGGAAAAATTGCTTAAAGTTGATGAATTGGCTAGGAATGTTGATAGAATTTCTCTTGATGTTGATTCTTTAAAGCTTAGATCTATTCCTCCTTAGCATGATATCAATGAATCTCTCAAAGCCATGAGAATTTCCAGTGATGAGTGCAAGGAAAGTACAGCTAGGATGTGTGCTACGAAAGATGCCTTTATTAAAGCGTGTTCTTCCAATTTCCATGAAAATAAAGATGAAGATCTAAAAGTTATTCATGTGTCCCCTATTAAACATTTGTTTTGCAATATGAATCTTGATAATGATGGGACTGAATATGATCCACCCTTACCTAAAAGGCGTTCTAAAAATTCGGAGTTTTTAGATCTTGATGCTAAAATTGATAAAAGTGGGATTGAAGAAAGTAAAACCCTAGATGTTGCTAAACCCATTATTTTGGATTTCAAGGAATTTAATTATGAAATTTTCTCTTTAATTGATTGTATTTCCTTGTTGCAATCCGTGGTAAATTCTCCTCATGCTTATAGTCAAAATAAAGCCTTTACCAAAAATATCGTTGATGCCTTGATGCAATCTTATGAGAAAAACTTGAGTTGGAAGTTTCTATCCCTAGAAAACTTTATGATGAGTGGGAACCAACTATTAAAATTAAGATTAAGGATCATAAATTTTATGCTTTATGTGATTTGGGTGCTAGTATTTCCACTATGCCCAAAACTTTGTGTGATTTGCTAGATTTCCTTGATTTTGATGATTGCTCTCTAAACTTGCACCTTGCGGATTCCACTATTAAGAAAACCTATGGGAAGAATTAATGATGTTCTTATTGTTGCAAATAGGAATTATGTGATCGTAGATTTTATCGTTCTTGATATAGATTGCAATCCTTCATGTCCTATTATTCTAGGTAGACCTTTCCTTAGAACGATTGGTGCAATTATTGATATGAAGGAAGGGAATATTAGATTCCAATTTCCATTAAAGAAAGGCATGGAACACTTCCCTAGAAAGAAAATAAAATTACCATTTTAATCTATTATAAGAGCCACTTATGGATTGCCTACCGAAGATGGCAATCCTAGATCTATCCTTGCTTTTATGCCTAGCTAGGAGCGTTAAACGATAGCGCTTGTTGGGAGGCAACCCAATTTTATTTTTAGCTTTTAGTTTTTGTTTCTGTTTAGGAATAAATAATCTATCTACCTTCTGTTTAGATGTGGTTTTATGTTTTAATTAGTGTTTGTGCCAAGTTAAACCTATAGGATCTTCTTGGATGATAGTTATTTGATCTTGCTATAATTTCCAGAAACTTTCGGTTCACGAAAACAATTGTTAAAAATCACCAGAACGTGATAAAATAGGGATTCACATTGCTGATGATCAATAAACAAATTGCCTAGGTCGTCCTATTTTTGCTGAAATTTTGGAGTTCCAGAAGTTTGCGTTAGTTACAGATTACTACAGATTGTTCTGTTTTTGACAGATTCAGTTTTTCGTGTGTTGTTTGCTTATTTTGATGAATCTATGGCTAGTAAAATAGTTTATAATCCATAGAGAAGTTGGAATACAGTAGGTTTAACACCAATATAAATAAAGAATGATTTCATTATAGTACCTTGAAGTGGTCTTTTGTTTTCTTTCACTAACGGAGCTCACGAGATTTCTGTTGAGTTTTGTGTTGTGAAGTTTTCAAGTTTTGGGTGAATTTTTTTGATGGATTATGGAAGAAGGAGTGGCAAGAGCCTAAGCTTGGGTATGCCCATGGCACCCCCAAGATAATCTAAGGACACCAAAAAGTCAAAGCTTGGAGATGCCCCCGGAAGGCATCCCCTCATTCGTCTACTTCCATCGGTAACTTTACTTGGAGCTATATTTTTATTCACCACATGATATGTGTTTTACTTGGAGCGTCCTGTATGATTTGAGTATTTTCTTTTTAGTTTACCACAATCATCCTTGCTGTACACACCTTTTGAGAGAGCCATACATGAATTGGAATTTGATAGAATACTCTATGTGCTTCACTTATATCTTTTGAGCTATATAGTTTTGCTCTAGTGCTTCACTTATATCTTTTAGAGCACAATGGTGGATTTGTTTTATAGAAACTATTGATCTCTCATGCTTCACTTAGATTATTTTGAGAGTCTTAAATAGCATGGTAATTTGCTTAATAATAATAATATGATTGTTATTCAAGATTTGTAAAACTTTCTTTTGAGTGCGTTGAATACTAAGAAAAGTTTGATGCTTGATAATTGTTTTGAGATATGGAGGTAGTAATATTAGAGTCATGCTAGTTGTGTAGTTGTGAATTTGAGAAATACTTGTGTTAAAATTTGTGATTCCCGTAGCATGCACGTATGGTGAACCGTTATGTGATGAAGTCGGAGCATGATTTATTTATTGATTGTCTTCCTTATGAGTGGCGGTCGAGGACGAGCGATGGTCTTTTCCTACCAATCTATCCCCCTAGGAGCATGCGCGTAATACTTTGCTTTGATAACTTGTAGATTTTTGCAATAAGTATATGAGTTCTTCATGACTAATGTTGAGTCCATGGATTATATGCAGTTTTCTCACCCTTCCACCATTGCTAGCCTTTCCAATACTGCGCACTTTTCGCAGGTATCATACACCCACCATATACCTTCCTCAAAATAGACACCATACCTACCTATTATGGCATTTCCATAGCCATTCTGAGATATATTGCCATGCAACTTTCCACCGTTCCGTTTATTATGGCACGCTCCATCATTGTCATATTGCTTAGCATGATCACGTAGTTGACATCGTATTTGTGGCAAAGCCACCATTCATAATTCTTTCATACATGTCACTCATGAATCATTGCATATCCCGGTACACCGCCGGAGGCATACACATAGAGTCATATTTTGTTCTAAGTATAATTGTTGAGTTGTAAGAAAATAAAAGTGTGATGATCATCATTTTTAGAGCATTGTCCCAAGTGAGGAAAGGATGATGGAGACTATGATTCCCCCACAAGTCGGGATGAGACTCCGGACAAAAAAAAAAGAGGCCATAAAAAAAGAGAAAAGTCCCAAATAAAAAAATTAGAGAAAAAGAGAGAAGGGACAATGTTACTATCCTTTTACCACACTTGTGCTTCAAAGTAGCATCGTGATCTTCATAATAGATAGTCTCTCATTTTGTCACTTTCATATACTAGTGGGAATTTTTCATTATAGAACTTGGCTTGTATATTCCAATGATGGGCTTCCTCAAATTGCCCTAGGTCTTCGTGAGCAAGCGAGTTGGATGCACACCCACTTAGTCTCTTTTGTTGAGCTTTCATATACTTATAGCTCTAGTGCATCCGTTGCATGGCAATCCCTACTCACTCACATTGATATCTATGGATGGGCATCTCCATAGCCCTTTGATAAGCCTAGTTGATGTGAGACTATCTTCTCATTTTTGTCTTCTCCACAACCCCCATCCTATTCCACATATAGTGATATATCCATGGCTCACGCTCATGTATTGCGTGAAGATTGAAAAAGTTTTGAAAATGTCAAAAGTATGAAACAATTGCTTGGCTTGTCATCGGGGTTGTGCATGATTTAAATACTTTGTGTGTTTAAGATAGAGCATAGCCAGACTATATGATTTTGTAGGGATAACATTCTTTCGCCATGTTATTTTGAGAAGACATGATTGCTTTGTTAGTATGCTTGAAGTATTATTATTTTTATGTCAATATTAAACTTTTGTCTTGAATCTTTCGAATCTGAATATTCATACCACAATTAAGAAGAATTACATTGAAATTACGCCAAGTAGCACTCCGCATCAAAAAATCTTTTTTATCATTTACCTACTCGAGGACGAGCAGGAATTAAGCCTGGGGATGCCTGATACGTCTCCAGCGTATCTATAATTTTTTATTGCTCCATGCTATAGTATCAATTGTTTTGGACCATATTGGGCTTTATTTTCCACTTTTATATTATTTTTGGGACTAACCTATTAACCGGAGGCCCAGCCCAGAATTGTTGTTTTTTTTTGCCTATTTCAGTGTTTCGAAGAAACGGAATATCAAACGAAGTCCAAAAGGAATGAAACCTTCGGGAACGTGATTTTCTCACCGAATATGATCCATGAGACTTGGACCCTACGTCAAGCAACCAACAGGGAAGGCACGAGGTAGGGGCGCCCCCCCAGGTGCGCCCTCCACCCTCGTGGGCCCCCTGTTGCTCCACCGACGTACTTCTTCCTCCTATATACCTTACGTACCCCCAAACGATCAAATACGGAGCCAAAAACCTAATTCCACCACTGCAACTTTCTGTATCCACGAGATCCCATCTTGGGGCCTGTTTCGGAGCTCCACCGGAAGGAGAATCCACCACGGAGGGCTTGTACATCATCATAGCCTCTCTGATGAAGTGTGAGTAGTTTACCTTAGACCTTCGGGTCCATAGTGAGTAGCTAGATGGCTTCTTCTCTCTTTTTGGATCTCAATACAATGTTCTCCCCCTCTCGTGGAGATCTATTCAATGTAATCTTCTTTTTGCGGTGTGTTTGTTGAGATCGATGAATTGTGGGTTTATGATCAAGATTATCTATGAGCAATATTTGAATCTTCTCTAAATTCTTTTATGTATGATTGGTTATCTTTGCAAGTCTCTTCGAATTATCTGTTTGGTTTGGCCAACTAGATTGGTAGTTCTTGCAATGGGAGAAGTGCTTAGCTTTGGGTTCAATCTTGCGGTGTCCTTTCCTAGTGACAGTAAGGGCAGCAAGGCATGTATTGTATTGTTGCCATCAAGGATAACAAGATGGGTTTTTTTATCATATTGCATGAATTTATCCCTCTACATCATGTCATCTTGCTTAAGGCGTTACTCTGTTTTCATTAACTTAATACTCTAGATGCATGCTGGATAGCGGTCGATGGGTGGAGTAATAGTAGTAGATGCAGGCAGGAGTCGGTCTACTTGTCTCGGACGTGATGCCTATATACATGATCATACCTAGATACTCTCATGACTATGCTCAATTCTGTCAATTGCTCATCAGTAATTTGTTCACCCACCGCAGAATACTTATGCTCTTGAGAGAAGCCACTAGTGAAATCTGTTAGAGAATAATTTATTGTGATTAATTAAGGACAATCTCCTTATCTTTGTAAACCGATGGGCAGTTAGAATCTGGCACCGTCGCGTCTCTTGTCCCGTCTCCTCTAATCGACGCGTCCCTTGGATGCAACCCCTCGGAGGGTATATATTGTACAATCATCATCAATGGAAAGTACGGTTGATTCATTCTAGCAATTGTTTCTTCACACGTTATCAGCACTTTGCTCTCCGTTGAGAGAAAGGCCCTGGACGAACGAAAGCGCAGCGAGGAAGGGAGGTCGACTTCCGAGACGAGAACCAGCGAGACGCCCATGACGGGGCGCGGCCGGCCTCAATCTCCCGGAGCATGGCGCCCTCTGGCTTGGCCGCCAGTGACGGCAAGCCCCTCAGACTTGGCCGCGACATCTCCTAGCGCGCGGCGTGATGCAACGGTGACGGCGTCGGCTACCGGGATTATGGCGGCTCGGCCTCGGCGGCGGAAAATGGAATCGGTGGCCATCCACCACGACGCCGCTCCTCCCGGGGTGGCAGCATGTTGCCAGTGGGTGATGGCGTCGACCGCGAGGGCGCGTGGCGTCGGCAACAACGTTCGATGGGACGGCTGACCGCGCAGCAACAGCTAATGGCACGGCGGCCGGTAGGACTGTGTGCTGCTGCGGCGGCGCAACGGTGGCATGACTAACGCGGCCGTTCAAGAGAACAAGGAGGTGACATGGAAAAAAGAGGAACTGTTTCTGGATGGTTTTCTCGGTGCTCAAAGGCAACAGCGCTATCCACGGCGAGGACGAGCATGCGTCCGTCAGTATAAAAGGAAAATTGCTAATTTAGTTGTCTTCTTGTGATTACGATCATCATCAATCTAATGACTGATTGTTTCTCTTGTACGCATGTATGTACACTCACACAAATCGATTCCATCGGAGCTTGGAGTCGGTGAAGTCGACTAGCGCACGGCCGAGGCCCTCTGGCCGGCGCTCAGCCCGTCCACGCACAAGGCGAGGAGGCGGGCATGACCTTCTAGCCTGGATCTCCAGGTTGCTTCGGCGGCGGCTGCCAACGACGTCGAATGAAGTAACGGCGGTTCTACCCGGCGAGGTGCGGTGACGTAGCGTGCTGCGTTGGTACGAGGCAATGGTAAGGCGCTGGTTACCAAGTGGGACGCACAGTAAGCCGACGACGCGGCCGCCGGGTGCGTCCGGTTTCATTGGTTACAAAAGAAAGAGAAAAAAAACTTGGGCTGAGTGGTTTCGGCCTAGGACCATTTTCTCCGTGGTTTCCTTTTGATTTTAGCCTTTAGCTATACATTGTTTTCCGATGTGTTTTGCAGTAATTTATGGTATATTACTGTGTTTTAAAGCACATTTGTATATCAGCATATATGATTAGACAATTTGATGGTTGCTATATGTTGATGATACTTGAAAATTAATTTACTAAAAGGTAAATTAATTGTGCATGATGATTTCATGCAGGATATGTTGGACATATCCAAGAGAGATTTTTTTGCTGAGTTTACCGTTGATGGTATTAATCATCGAACCTGGTCGATGTAAAGATTAACTTGGCAGCGTGGGGTCTCATTTCCCACATAACCACACCCTACAATGCATCAGTTGGCCAAGGGCAAGAGGCTCATGGGAACCAGTGTGAAGCTTACTTCCCTTGATATAACAATAATTTCCCGACGGTTGAAAGTCCCCACACGTTCCTTGGAACTTGGGCAACCAAGGGCATGCTCAGCAAAATGAAGGTCCACTGCTTAGTGTCGATGGCATGCTAGTGGACTTCGCTACCAGTGATATACAATGTATGTATTTCTATATGAGTTCAATTATATCTTAAAATTGGTTTCTTTCTCTATAGAAGCCTATTGGAAAAATCCAATTGAGAAGAAAATGTGTTAGTAGAAACTGGGTCTACTAACATGATGCTAAGGGAGATTAAGTATTTCCAGACTCTTGAGAAGAGTAGTGGAAACATCATGACAAGTGTTGGTCGTGATGGGGTAATTGTTGGTTTTGGTAAAGCCATAATTGCACTCCCTAGGGGTACTATATGATAATCATGAATGAATTCATGCATCAAGATTCTACTCGTACCTTGGTGAGTTATAAGGATATCCACAATTGTTTCTATGTTGAAACTAGTATAGTGAGTGAGGTTGAAAGCCTACTCATGACTCAACAAAAAGGATTTGAATGAAATCCTAGAGTAAAGGTCTTCTCTATCATTTGGATCAATATACTATACATACATTAAACTGAATATGCATTTGGCGTACAAGATAAGTTTCTAGAATCTTGATAAGTTCAAGATATGGCATGGTTGCCTGGGTCTTCCTGGTATTGGGATGATAAGAAATTATTGATGGTTCTACTACACACAATCTAATGGTGTGAATCTTCCAAATTCATTGGATTATGTATGCACGATATGTGTAGACTGGAAAATTGATCATAAGGCCATCATATCTAAAGATAAAGGATGGGCCAGTTGATTTCCTTGTACAGGAGATGCATGTGATCCAATTCAACCATTATATGGAATATTGAGATATTTCATACTACTTTTGGATGCATCGGCGAGATGGTCCAATATGTGTCTTACTTCTATAAGGAACCATGCTTTTACAAAGCTTATTGCTCAAATCATTAATTTGAGAGCAAATCATCCTGAGAACAGGATAAAATCCATCAGAATGGATAGTGCTGCGAAATTTAGTTCGTGAGCATTTGATGATTATTGCCTAGATTGAGGCATAACTATGGAGCACATTGGTACTTTGTGTACATATACCCAGACTGATTTTGCGGAATCACTTGTCAAGAGGATAAGTTGATAGCAAGATTGCTCCTACAGAATTGTAATCTCCCAACATCTAGTTGGGGACATTGCAGTTTTATGTAATGCATATACAAATTCGACGAACTTCATATTATATGGTCTCCCTGTTGCAGTTAGTACGTGGAAATGAGTAAGTATTTCCCATATGCGATTATTCGGTTGTGTTGGATACATACCGAGTTCACCACCGCAGCGTACATATATGGGCCCTCATAGAGAAATGGGGATCTATGTGCTGTACAATTCTCCGTCAATCATAAAGTACCTTAAGTCCTTAGAAGGGGACTTATTTATGGCCCGGTACACTGGTTGTATTTTGACGAGGACATTTTCCGGCATTAGGGGGAGATAATAACCACATTGAATGCCAGGAAAATAGAATGAGATGTGAATAGACATCTAGTCCTTAGGTCCACGTACGAATGAGTCTGAACTGGAGGTTCAGAAGATTATCAATTTGCAAAGTATCACAAATAATCTTTCAGTTGCATTTACTATGTATATAGGTGTAACAAAGTAAAATGTTCCCATAGTGAATGTGTCAAAGATAGTGGATGTGACCCATAGGTCCACTCGGCCACTGATGAGGGGGAGGTATCTGGACACAAGAAGACAAGGCTTCATGAAAGCGTCTAAGGGGAATGAGGAATCCTCAAACAATAAATGCAGGTCAACTTCATGTTGATATTCAACCAAGGGTTGAAGGACACCTGAAGGATGTTGGACACATCTAGGACCCGGCACGAGTGTGCACACAATTTTTTGTGCTGGGACATCGGAAGACCTTGGCTCAACTGTTGTGGGAAATCACAGAGAGTCAAAAGGTAATGATGAAATCTCCACTATGGATATGGATTCAGGAGAATCATATAATAAAGACTACATTATGTCGACATTTATTTATCCTCGTGAATTGCAAAAGACCTTGGATTGGATCTAAAACCTAAGTCCATGCATGGCTGAGTGTCTAAAACGCTGTAGTTGATCCAAAGGAAGGCAGCAATAGAGGATGCACTCGCTCTCAGGAAGAGGGGGTATTGACCTGATCAGTAATACCTACTCCTCTGAAATTGTTCCCTGGGGGAGCAAATGGATTTTTGTTCATGTGAGGAACGAAAACAATGAGGTGGTGAGACATGAAACGAGGCTTGTAGCACAGGGGTTCACGCAGAGACCCATCATTGTTTAATATGACACATAATCTCCTGTTATGAGTGGAATAACGTTCCGATATTTAATATCACTGGCATTGAATAATGAATTTTTATATCCAACTGATGGACGATGTGACTTCATAGTTTTGCGAGTCACGTGATTTGATTATCTATATCATAGTTCCTAAGGGAATGAAGATTTTGAATTAATCGCAACATGTGTTGCGTAAAGCTTCATACGTCATTTTATGACTTGAAGTAGTCGGCAAGGATGTGATATAACCGACTGAGTGAGTTCCTTTGTTAGAAGGGCTACTCAAACAATGATGGTTGCTCATGTATGTTCATCAAAAATCCAAAGAAGGATTTGTACAAATTGTGTGTATGTTGATGTTTTGAATATCATTGATACTACACAATAAATACATGAGACAAGCAAATCATCTTATGACGGAGTTTAAGATGAAAGATTTGGTTGAGACCAAACTTTTCTTGAGTTTGGAACTTGAGTGTATTCCACTGGGAAGACTTGCTAATCAGTCTAGATTTGTCCGAAAGCTTGTTGAATAGTTCAACATGGATAAATCATATCCATCAAACAACTATGGTGCATGAGATCTCTTGAGTAATAGAGATAAATACCCATTTGTACCTAACGACGGTGATGAAGAGATAGTGGAACCGAGTCTCCCTATCATGGTGCAATTAGAGCACTAATGTATCTAGAGAGCTGCACCAGGCCTGGTATATCATTTACAGTATTCTTATCGGCTAGATGCAATACATCTCCAATGGTAGGGCATTGGGATGGCGTGAAGAATATTTTTGCATATCTTCTGGACACCAAAATCTTGGTTTGTTTTATGATAAAAATCAATATATGACCATGGTTGGATATCGTGATGATGGGCATGTATCATACCCCCATAATCCATGATCACAGACTGGTTTTGTCTTCTCGAATGGAGCCACAGTCTTTCAAGAAGACAACTTTAGTGGCTGCATCCACTAATCATTCTGAAATCATTGATTTGTGTGAAGCATCACATGAATATATGTGACTTCAAAGAATGATGAACTTTGTTGAAAGTTCAAGTGGGATTGGTTGGTAGGAACCACCCACCATTATCTATGAAGATAATGTTGTTTGTATTACACAGATGCAGACAGGTTATAAGTAGCAATTACAAAGTGTATTGCTCTGAAAGTATTTTCTTCCCCATAAGTTAAAAGGAGGTGGGAAAATAAATATTTTGCAAACAAAGTCCAGTGATAATCTCGATTATCATGTTAATGGAACCGGTACAAGATGACTTTATGTTTTGCAAGATTCAGTGGGAGTGTACTCCCATATGATAACCTGTTCAAGATCTTTGGATCTTTGATATTGCACTCTTTTTCCCTTTATGAGTTTTTCCTATATGGTTTCTCATAGAAGGTTTTTAATGAGGCAATAGTAATATAATGATTGGGATATGTCATTTTCTCCTTATTTTCCCACAGGGTTTTTGAAAGGAGTTTTTCATGGCATATTATGTATATCTCCTCATATTTTTCCTACAGGGTTTTTGGAGGAGCTTTGTCAAGATGATGATTCTACATAATCAATGCGGAGATTAGGGGGGTGTTAGATAATAATTAACTGTGATTAATTAAGGATAATCTCCTTATCTTTGTAAACCGATGGGCAGTTAGAATCTGCCACCGTCGCGTCTCTTGCCCCATCTCCTCTAATCGACACGTCCCTTGGATGCAACCCCTCGGCGGGTATATATTGTACAATCATCATCAATGGAAAGTATGGTTGATCCATTCTAGCAATTGTTTCTTCACAAAATCTATGGCCCCTGGGTCTATTCTCTATCATATTAATCTTCCATCACTTTATTATTGCTTTGATTTTACTTTGCTTTTTATTTTACTTTGCATCTTTATACCAAAAATACCAAAAATATTATCTATTATCTCTATCAGATCTCACTTTCGTAAGTGACCGTGAAGTGATTGACAACCCCTAATCGCGTTTGTTGCGTTGAGCTACTTGTTTTGTGTAGATACGAGGGACTTGCACGTGGCCTCCTACTAGATTGATACCTTGGTTCTCAGAAACTAAGCGAAATACTTACGCTACTTTGCTGCATCATCCCTTCCTCTTCAGGGAAATCCAACGCAGTGCTCAAGAGGTAGCATATGCTCACATGGAGGTCTTGAACTCCATGGGAGTGGTAGTCTCTCTCTCAAGAATAGAGGTAGGTAGGAGCAAAGCTCACATACAAATGAGCTATCACTTTGCTAACCCTAGAAAGGAGGTGGAGGAGGTCTATTTATAGTCTAAGCCACGAAAGGGTAAGTGAGGGGCGGAATGGGTACATGGGCCTTGGCCCGAGTCATGCACGCAGGCAAGGCCAGATGATCCGGATGGGGTCCCGAATGATCCGGGGGTCGGGGATCCGGATGATCCGGACGGAGTCCCGGATGATCCGGACGGAGTCCCGGATGATCCGGCTTCTGGTGAAACCTTCGGGTGTTTTCCATGCAGATAGCCGGACGATCCGAGGAAGGGTCCGGATGATCTGGCTGAGCCTGGATGATCCGGACGGCGGTCTGGATGTCCGGCCTGGCTCCAGCAGCCGCTCCGTCTTCTTCTTCTCCTTTCTTCCGTCTTCTCTTCCATGCTTCCCTCACGGACGGTGTAGTCGTTCCTTGGCGCTTGCACTCCTCCTCGACATCCCGACAATACCTATGCATGCACACGAGTGGAGTGTCAAGTAGTATACCATCCTCGAAGGGGTCAAGTGAGCACGTGTAAAGGAGATGATTCACCTTTGTGTATGTGAAGTAGATGTCGCACGTGTCACTCGCCAAACAGACTCTTGACATGGTGATGTCTGCAGGATGCTCTGCATCATCTCCCCTCCCTTGGGAAAGATCCGACCTCGGATCAAAAACCAAATCACCATGGGAAAGAGCTGGCTTCGCCGTGTAGAAGTGGACTTTGACCAAGTACTTGTCATCTTGAAGCTCGAAATGGGCACTCTCCAATGTCGCACCATCTTGTGATTCCTTCAAAAGGAGTAAGGACAACAAACACTTGGAAAAACAAATGTGGTTAGCGTTAGTGCAAAACCAAGCATTCAAGAGGTGAGTCACCAAACAAGTGTCGTCATCATGCAAAGCATATGGTGTGACAAAGGATTGTGACATGGCATGTAAGCAAATCAATCGAGCACAAGCAAAGAAATCATGGGGACAAGTATGCAATTGCGAGGTAGTGATGCAAGTATGTGTGTCAAGAGAATAAGCATCTACCTCAAGTTCATAGCAAGCATTCACAAATTGCTCAATGAAAGGTCTATGGTAGGCATATGAATCATTCACAACACCGAAGAAGGTGATATGTCTAAACACATGGGTCAAGTGCAAGACAATCCAAGAATAATGTGTATGGGGTGTAGTGAATATCGTGTGGCACTCAACACAATGGAAAGAGCAATTGTTCATCATGTGTGAGGCAATCAAGTCAATCATGTGACAAGCAATGGGACATGGCATATGTGAATAAATGACATTGTTGCAACCAAACATATAAGCGGAGCAAGTAATCCAAGAATTGGATGCAACACACAAGGCATATATATCATGATGCATGGGACGGTGAAAATGACAAGTCGAAGCAAGATCTCTAACATGTGTGCAATCAAGTGGTCCAAGATGAACAATAAGTCTCATGGTGCAGGCAACACAAGTAGTATGACCCGCAATATCCGTGCTCAAGAAAGATGTCACCTTGAAAGCGTGTCCTTGTGCATCCTTCACAATGCCATCCTTCACAATGCCATGCTCAAGAAAGATGTCACCTTGAAAGTGGTAGGAAATATGGTGTAGAAGCGAGTCGTGGTCGAATGTATGAGGCTCGCTCTCAAGAGCTCAAATGGTCAACTCACGTGACATGGAAGTCGACACAAAGTCCAAGTGTCCTACACATGCACACAACAAAACAAAGAACGTATGCGCATGATAGATAAACACATCCACCATCATGATAGTTCTCTTCTCTTGAACATAACCATTAGGAGCACAAGTGCATGAATAATATGATGCAACAATGGAAATATTCATGGCACGAGGTATACGGTGCAAAGAGGTAGGACAAGCATGCTTCACAAGGAGTATGTCAAAATCTCCAAATATATGCGAGAATGCTATGGGGGCAATCTCATTAGCAAGATTAAAATCATTGTTGAACTCAATACATGGCAAATCATCTAGCATGAGAGACGCAACATATGGAGATTTATGGCCAGAAGCAATAACAATCTTGTGTAAAGCATGTAGATAGTTGTCATCAACCGCATGAAAGGAGCAAGTATGAATCATTGATGATGCAACAAGGCAAGCAATCATAGTAATCAAGTCGTGCAAGCTAGTAGTGCGAAGATGCAACATACTAGAGAAAATCATGGCAATCATGTCATGTGAGCAAATAATAGGCATAGGCAATGCACATGACATATCGCAAGCACGAACACAAAGAAAGATCATAGTATCATCATAGGCATGGGGCACAAAGCAAACATGGCAATAACAAGTGATATCTCCACCAAGCTTGCAAATACACATACAAGTATGAGAATCAATCATCATGTGTAATGCCAAGCACGAGTCACAAATGCATGACAAAGGAATATGAATGGTCATATCAAGCATAGTGAACATGGCAATATGGGCAAATGATATATAATGGACAATAACCCATAACCATGTGAGAGCCATGTAGAATGAATGCTCAAAGTCTTTGCGCGAAGAGAGCGGTGGGAAGACAATCCTTGGGATCCCAAGTCAGCGTTGCTCTCTAGAGCTCGTTCTGTCAACTCATGGGATTGTGAGGTTGACAAGTAAGCATGGGTACCTACACAACAAATACACAAGCGAAAGAAAATGTGTGTGTGGTAAATGTACACATCATCCATCATGGTGTGTATGTGCATGTGTGAGTTAGCACAAGATAAGCATCGCTCAAAGAAATTTGATGCATGGTATAAGATCATGTCATCCATCATGAAAGAATAGTTATTGTGTATGACACGATGGGAACATAAATTGAGAATGCAACTATATGGCACATCAATAACATGTTTATTCACGGGGAGCAAATTGTGCACATAAGTATTGGGATCATGCAATGAATGGGATGAATCAAAATCTCCTAACATGTATGTGGAAACTATGGGGGTCTCCTCATGAGCAATATCGTAAACATCACATGGATAAAATGGACAACATCCAAAACAATGCATTTCCAAAGCTAGGTGGTCATGGCATGGAATATGAGATAAATGATGCAAGGGGAGCATATCAATATCATCACAAGAAAAACAAATGCCAATAACCATGGGCTTGTCATCTATGCCATATGTGCAAATTGGGTTTATTTTAATGGCGTATGCATAGTCACTATGAAGAAATTGCAAATATGACATATGGTTTATCTCATGCATAACATATGACAAGTGAAGAGGATTGTCAAACATGATGTGACCAAGAGAATTGTCACAAGAAATCCTATGTAACATGGCATCACTACTAGGCAACTCAACATGCTCATCGTCACATTCATCATAAATTGGTAAGTCAAGACATGAGGAAGTCGCGCTAGCATGAAGCATGGAAATAGATGGATCAACATCATGCAAGCAATCAATATCAGGAATGTCCACTAGTGGGACAAGATCATCACCGTAACCTATGTTACCTTTGTCATTCCACTCAAGTGGGGTAGGTGAGGTGGGAAAGACCAAATGGTGATCATCATCATCAACTTGATGGAACCATGTGGGGTGCATCATATTCCACCATGGACATCGTCTTGTCCAAAGGAAGGACGAAGTCGTCGAGTATCGGCGCGTCATCATATATGGGACCTAGCACCAAATGAGAAGACACAATAGAGGTAGAGGTTAAGTCATTAGAAATCATAGTGGACTCACTCTATCTATGTGGTGGCTCACTCACTCCCTCAAGGTAGGTGCACTCAAACTCACATATGGTGGAGTCACTCATCTCACTCGAATGGTGGGGGTTGTGGCTCTCCTCACACGGGAATTGGGGCAACACATCGTATATGGGGCTAGTGGTGAAGTCACTCTCACTCTCAATATGGTGGCACGAGTCACTCAAGTCATCATACATCACCGTGGTCGAAGTGAAATACTCAACCATCTCATCGCCGTCACCGTGGATGAAGGCCGAAGATGGCACAACATCACTCTCACCTCCTAAGATGGAAGCATCATCCTTGCTCGTCACCATGTCGTTCGCCTCCAAAGCTTGGTCCTCAAATGTCTCCATAGTCATACTCGTCGTCGCACCGTCTTGAAAAAGAGTCGAAGGAGACTCGGCACCATCAATGCCACAAAGAGGGACGGCAGTGAAGTCAAACTTGGGAGCATCATCTTGGAGCTCGTCGGGCTTGGACATCTTGGTGGTACTATCCTCATGCTCGTTATCATGGAGCTTGGTCGTTGCGAAGTGATCTTGGGGTGGAGAAGCCTTGGCCTTCATGAGTTCTTGTTCCTCCTTGAGAGGACCAATGTAGTTCCCATCGAGGGACTTGTAGTTCTCGAGGAAGATAGTCTTGGAGATATCATTGTGCAATCCCATCATGAAGTGGAACTTCATCAAAATGGGGTCGTTAACGCCGGCTCGTCGCAAGGCTTTCTTCATCTCCTTGAAGTATGCGTCGATGGACTTGGATCCTTGGGTGGTGTTCTCCAATTGGCGTAGAAGTTGTTCCGTGTAGGTTGGAGGCACTAACTCTCGCCTCAAAGCTCTCTTCGTCTTGGGCCAACTCATGTTGTAGCACTCTGAAAGTGTGTAAAGCCACCATGTCAAGGCATAGTCGTGGAAGTTTCTTGTGGCGCACTTCACTTGATCTTCAGGAGGAACTTGATGTAGCTTGAGGTAGTCATCCATTAGGAACTCCCACTCGAGATACTCCTCGGGTTCTTGAGTCCCATAGAAAGGAATCTCGTGGTCGGTGTCGAGGTCGTAGTAGCTCATGGAAGTCGCGGACTTGAGCTTAGGGAGCTTCTCTTGAGTGTAGTTTTGGGATGCTTGTTGGCGAAGATGTCGTATGTCCGTAGGCGAAGACGCCAAGGGATATGGTGAAGTCATTGAGCGGTTGTTGGTGTTGAGCTCTTGACCTTCACGTCCTTGTCGGTGTTGGTGTCGATGCCAGTGTGATCTTGCCGGAGATGGTAGCTCGGAAGCATGTGCACTAGAGCGTCTTCTCGAAGATGAGGAAGATCTCTTGTAGGACTTGATGAGGTATTTGATCTCCTCTATTTGAGCTTGCATCTTAGCGTTGTCGTAGTTGTTCGTGGCATCGAACTCGTCGTTGTTGTTGTAGACCAAAGGTGAAATGCCTTGCCTATCCATCACAAGACTCTTGTAGAGGTGAGTAGGAAATGAGATAAACAAGACCAAGTTACCTTTTCCCAAAGTTGAGGATGTATCCCGTTTCACTCAACGTGAAATGAAAGAATAGTGGAATTGGTACCGGACTTGTTCACTCACACCTATCAAGTAAAGCTTATGGAGTGGCTCGGTGAGGATAGTTGCACAAAAATTTGATGCAAAATGTTAGCAAGAGTCGATAATGTTGAAAGAGATTCACAAATTCGCAAGTGAAACAAGTAGACCAATAGTAAAGAATGGCACACGGAAACACACACACGGATAGATAAATGGGGCCGTGCAACCAAGGAATGAGCACAAAATGTGAAATCCACGGAAAACACTCGTGTTGCACAACTCAAGAGAGACGCTAGCACAATTGCTCAATAGGCGGATACGACACTTGTGCACAACATAAAAGATGCAAAGATATATCAACTTTCTATCCCAATTATGCTATCATGTATGGTTCCCGGTGTTTCTCTAGATGATCCAAGATGACCGGATATAACAATCTTATGTGGAATGTGGTATGATGCTATGACACTTTCTTGCAAGCTTCTTTGCTTTTTCTCTTTTGTTTAAAAGCTTATTCTTCTTTTTTTTTGATATGGCCACAATGCGAAATGCACAAACCAAGATAGCAATTGTGTATATGCGGGAAAAATCTTGTGACACAAGGGATGATATGATGATACCAATATGATATGGTATGTATGCAATGGAAGGGTGGATCACTAATATGCACAAGTAACATTGCCGACAATACTCAAATGGCTAGTCTCGATAGGCAAGTGACGCAAAATGGGCTAGGGGTTAACAATGCAATGGCAAGGAGAATGTAGAATGATGTCGTCGAGGTTACTGTATCGATGATGAGAGGCAGTGTTGTCGATGTCGACCCGCTCCTAATTAGCTGAAACACCTTAAGAAACGGAAAACCGCAAACTCAAAATCTCAATCACAAAAGTCAAATGGTGGTAGCGGGAAAGGGGTGCTGGTTGCGGAAATGCAATGATGGGTTTTGCAAGTAGGCAATGCGGGGGTGGAGGGTTATTGGGTTATGTGAGTCGGAGTTGAAGGTCCCCATCAAAATTGGGTTAAGTTGGTGTGGCGGAAGTGTATGGTGGGCAAGCCTATGCGAAAGTGGTGGTGGTGGTTGATGAAGAAGCAACCGTCCCTAAGTAGCCGAAAAACCTTAGGAGACTCAAGTCACAACTCAAACAACCACCTATGCAATGGGGATCAAAATGGGTTAGGTTGCGGAAGTCGGTGGTGGTAATGCGGATGATATGGTGGAGGGCCTAGGCAAACTTGCCAAATTTGTCAAAATTTGATGGAGTCAAATGATGTCGTGGGTATTTTCTGGGATGGGGGATGTCAATATCTTCAAAACGAGCTAAAGAACGTCAAAAACGGACTCCGGATGAATTAGTTATGGCCGAAACAAGAATTAAGCCCTGTTAGTTTCAGAGTTAGCCGGACATCCGGGAGGAGGTCCAGATGATCCGGGCTAGGTCCGGATGATCCGGGTGTACTTCCGGATGATGCGTTCGTCAGCTCTGGTTCTGTTGTCTGGGTGCATGGGTTATCCGGACGTCCAGGAGAAGGTCCAGCTGATCCGGGAGGTGTCCGGTGATCCGGGAGAAGGTCCGGATTATCTGGGCAAGTTAAACTGCTCGGGATTTTCTCTCAGGGACGAACTTTTGGGCGGAAATGGGGGATTTTTTGGGAAAAATTGAGGAGACTTTGTGGATGGAAGGTGGGGAAACTTGGGAAGATGCTAGATCCACTCGAAACCAAGCAAATCCATGGATCAAAATCAACCAAACATCATCAAAACTCACAATTCACAAAAAAATTTGGGGCTATTTTTGGAGGGGATTTTCGAATTTAGGACAAAATCAAGCAAAAGAAGGCTAGGAAAATAGGGGTAGGGGCTCCAAATTCATGATCAACCTCTCTCTGATACCAAGATGATGTAGGGTGGAACCCTATACGGCCGATCTTTCACGAAAGGAGCGGATCGCAACTATGAACACGATGAAAACGGGGAAGAACGGAGAGAATTCATGGGGGGGGGGGAATACTCAAGAACAAGTCCAATCACACATCCACTAGACAATCAAACACACAAGATCCACAAGGTACATGAACAACAAAGGGAAATATACAAGGTAAAGTTCATCTCCATGAGGAGGTCTTGATGATATCCCGTAGGATCTTCTCACATGCTCACATGGAGGTCTTGAACTCCATGGGAGTGGTAGTCTCTCTCTCTCTCAAGAGTAGAGGTAGGTAGGAGCAAAGCTCACATACAAATGACCTATCACTTTGCTAACCCTAGAAAGGAGGTGGAGGAGGTCTATTTATAGTCTAAGCCACGAAGGGGTAAGTGAGGGGCGGAATGGGTACATGGGCCTTTGCCCGATTCATGCACGCAAGCAAGGCCGGATGATCCAAACGGGGTCCCGGATGATCCGGGTGTCGGGGATCCGGATGATCCAGATGAAGTCCCCGATGATCCGGCTTCAGGTGAAACCTTCGGGTGTCTTCCGTGCAGATAGCCGGACGATCCGGGGAAGGGTCCGGATGATCCGGCTGAGCCCGGATGATCCGGACGGCGGTCCGGATGTCCGGCCTGGCTCCAGCAGCCGCTCTGTCTTCTTCTTCTCCTTTCTGCCATCTTCTCTTCCACGCTTCCCTCATGGACAGTGTAGTCGTTCCTTGGCGCCTGCACTCCTCCTCGACATCCGTGAAGCTTCGACAATACCTATGCATGCACACGAGTGTAGTGTCAAGTAGTATACCATCCTCGAAGGGGTTAAGTGAGCATGTGTAAAGGAGATGATTCACCTTTGTGTATGTGAAGTAGATGTTGCACGTGTCACTCGCCAAACGGACTCTTGACATGGTGATGTCCGTAGGATGCTCCACATCAGACCTTCTTCAAGCCAATCAACATGTGTAAAAAAACAAAAAAATGTAAAAAAATTACAAAACAAGGACCTCAAGGTTAATTCAACTAATATGATGGAGCACTATATACATTCAATGCAATTAAATGTTTAAGCCTCAACACACTTAACTTGGGAGTTCTGTTAGATGAGCTATCGGCAGGGAAGCTGGTCCTTACTGCTTTAGGATCCCTCTTTGCATCCCTTATTGGGCACCCGGATGACCGACTGTTGTCGCCCAATGGTCAATGCCACGTCCCCCGAATGGCAGTTTTTGCAGCGGGTAACTGCGTCGTCGTGCCGCGCCCGGTGCATCCGCATGCACATGAACGTGCGTGATCGTGCATCGGCCCCAAACACTGGCAGCACAACTTATAAATTGACGGATGGAGTACTAGTTACAATGATGCATATAATTAAGCAAAGGGATCGCACATGTCTGTATTGACTAGAACGAGAATGCAATAGCACAATAAGAATTAAGGCCATGATGATGCGATCGCAGTGGTGGTTACAGGACGCAAGAAGAAAGATGCATCCATCAACGTACGACCTCCTCCTCCTCAACTCAGTGCGTCGGGCCACCGTCCGGCGACTTTTGTGGCGAGGTCAAGGTGCTTCTTAGATAAGGAATCCAAGGCTTCCAGCCGGTTGAAGAAGGCCAACGTCATAGCGTCCTCACCGGCCTTGTAGATACCTATGTACATGATTTGCTCGTACACATGGATGTTGATACGAGGCTAACCCGGTGTAGGCCGATCTTTCACGATTGGAGTGGATTCCCTCGAAGAACACGTGGAAGAACGGGGATAAATCACAATGGGAAACACTCAAGAACAAGTCCAATCACACATCCACTAGACAATCAAACACACAAGACCCACAAGGTACATAAACAACAAAAGGAAAGATACAAGGTAAAGTTCATCTCCGTGAGGAGGTCTTGAATCCACGAGGGGATCTTCCCGTGAGGGGTCTTGAATCGAAGGTGGATATTCTCCGTAGAGGCCGCGGTCTCTCTCGTGGAGTATATCCGTAAGGATGAGCAAATATCTATCTCTAAATGAGCTATCACATTTGCTGACCCTAGAAAGGAGGTGGAGGTGGTCTATTTATAGTCTAAGCCACGAAGGGCTAAGTGGGAGAGGGGTACAAGGCCAAAGGCCCGCGACTGCGCACACAGGCGTCGGATGTCCGGTGGGTGTCGGATGTCCGGGGGCTCGGGACGGTCTAGATGTCCGGAAGTCTTCGAACTTCCATAAATATCGTGCTGTCACCGTGGCACTGGTCGTCCGGTCGGTGTCGGTCGTACGTGCGCTGGGACTTGTCAGACGTCCGGCGTTCGTCGATCGTCCGGCCACTGTAGCTTTCGTCGGTTGGACTTCTGGGCTTGCTGGAGCTCCAGGCGTTAGACGTCTGGTGTTGTCCGGTCGTCCGATGGCTCGTCGATCGTCTGGCCGCTGGGGACTCCGCAGCTCCGTCTTCTTCCGTCTTCGCTTCCACGCTTCCCTCGCGGATGGTGTAGGTGTTCCTTGGCGCTCGCACTTATCCACGTCGTCTGTAGCATTTCGACAATACCTATGCATGCACATGGGAGAAGTGTCAAGTAGTATACCATCCTTGAAGGGGTCAAGTGAGCACGTATAAAGGAGATGATTCACCTTTGCGTATGTGAAGTAGATGTCACACGTGTCACTTGCCAAATGGACTCTTGACATGGTGATGTCCGTAGGATGCTCCGCATCATCTCCCCTCCCTTGGGAAAGATCCGACCTCGGATTGAAAACCAAATCACCATGGGAAAGAGTTGGCTTCGCCGTGTAGAAGTGGACGTTCACCAAGTAGTCATCATCTTCAAGCTTGAAGTGGGCACTCTCCAATGTCGCATCGTCTAGTGATTCCTTCAAAATGAGCAAGGACAACAAACACTTGGAAAAATAAATGTGGTTAGCGTTAGTGCAAAACCAAGCACTCAAGAGGTGATTCACCAAACAAGTGTCGTCATCATGCAAAGCATACGGTTTGACAAAGGATTGTGACATGGCATGTAAGCACATAAATTGAGCACAAGCAAAGATATCATGGGGACAAGCATGTAAACGTGAGGTAGTGATGCAAATATGAGTGACAAGAGAACAAGCATCTACCTCAAGTTCATAGCAAACATTCACAAATTGCTCAATGAAAGGTCTATGGAAGGCATAAGAATCATTCACAACACCAAACAAAATGAAGTGTCTAAACACATGGGTGAAGTGCAAGACAATCCAAGCATATCGTGCATAGGGTGTAATGAAGATAGTATGGCACCCAACACAATGGAAAGAGCAATTGTTCAACATGTGTGAGGCAATCAAGTCAAGCATGTAGCAATCAATGGGACATGGCATATGTGAAGTGATGATATTGTTGCAACCAAACATATGATAGGAGCAAGTAAGCCAAGAATTGGATGCAACACACAAGGCATATATAACATGATGCATGGGAATGTGAAAATGACAAGTCGAAGCAAGATCTCTAACATGTGTGCAATCAAGAGGTTCAAGATGAACAATAAGTCTCATGGGGCAAGCAACACAAGTAGTACGATCCATAATATCCACGCTCAAGAAAGATGTCACCTTGAAGGCATGTCCTTGTGAATTCTTCACAATGCCGAAGCGCAAGCAAATGTGGTGTAGAAGCGAGTCATGGTAAAATGGATGCAGCTCGCTCTCAAGAGCTCGAATGGTCGACTCACGTGAGGTGGAAGTCGACACTAAGTGCAAGTATCCTACACATGCACAAAACAAAGCAAAGAACATATGCGCATGGTAGATAAACACATCATCCATCATGATGGTTCTCTTCTCTTGCACATAACCATTAGAAGCACAAGTGCATGACTAATATGATGCAACAGTGGCGATATTCATGGCACAAGGTATATGGTGCAAAGAGGTAAGGCAAGCATGCTTAACAAGGAATATGTCAAAATCTCCAAATATATGTGAGAATGCTATGGGGGCAATCTCATTAGTGATGTCTACTACACAACCTTCTTCCTTTAGACGTTGTTGGGCCTGCACGTGCACAGGCTTGTAGGACAGTAGCAAATTCCCTCAAGTGGATGACCTAAGGTTTATCAATCCGTGGGAGGCGTAGGATGAAGATGGTCTCTCTCAAACAACCCTGCAACCAAATAGCAAAGAGTCTCTTGTGTCCCCAACACACCCAATACAATGGTAAATTGTATAGGTGCACTAGTTCGGCGAAGAGATGCTGATACAAGTGCAATATGGATGGTAGATAAGAGTATCTGTAATCCGAAATAATAAAAACAGCAAGGTAACTAATGATAAAAGTGAGCACAAACGGTATTGCAATGATAGGAAACAAGGCCTAGGGCTCATACTTTCACTAGTGCAAGTTCTCTCAACAATAATAACATAATTGGATCACATAACTATCCCTCAACATGCAACAAAGAGTCACTCCAAAGTCACTAATAGCAGAGAACAAACGAAGAGATTATGGTAGGGTACGAAACCACCTCAAAGTTATTCTTTCCGATCAATCCGTTGGGCTATTCCTATAAGTGTCACAAACATCCCTAGAGTTCGTACTAGAATAACACCTTAAGACACAAATCAACCAAAACCCTAATGTAACCTAGATACTCCAATGTCACCTCAAGTATCCGTGGGTATGATTATACGATATGCATCACACAATCTCAATTCATCTATTCAAACCAACACATAGAACCTCAAAGAGTGCCCCAAAGTATCTACCGGAGAATCACGACGAAAACGTGTGCCAACCCCTATGCATAGGTTCATGGGCGGAACCCGCAAGTTGATCACCAAAACATACATCAAGTGAATCACGTGATATCCCATTGTCACCACAGATACGCATGGCAAGACATACATCAAGTGTTCTCAAATCTTTAAAGACTCAATCCGTTAAGATTACTTCAAGGGGAAAACTCAATTCATTACAAGAGAGTAGAGGGGGAGAAGAAACATAAGATCCAACTATAATAGCAAAGCTCGCGACACATCAAGATCGTGCCAAATCAAGAACACGAGAGAGAGAGAGATCAAACACATAGCTCTTGGTACATACCCTCAGCCCGAGGGTGAACTACTCCCTCCTCGTCATGGAGAGCGTCGGGATGATGAAGATGGCCACCGGTGAGGGTTCCCCCCTCCGGCAGGGTGCCGGAACAGGGTCCCGATTGGTTTTTGGTGGTTCTGGAGGTTTTGGCGGCGGCGGAACTCCAGATCTAATCTCCGTTCTGGAAGTTTTACGATACATAGGTATTTATGGGTGCAAGGGGTACGTCGGTGGAGCTTCGGGGGCCCCAAAAATAATATAAAAGTGGATAATAAAGCCCAATATTACCCAAAATAGTAGATAATATAGCATGGAGCAATAAAAAATTATAGATACGTTGGAGACGTATCAAGCATCCCCAAGCTTAATTCCTGCTCGTCCTCGAGTAGGTAAATGATAAAAAAGATAATTTTTGATGCGGAGTGCTATTTGGCATAATTTCAGTGTACATTTTCTTAATTGTGGTATGAATATTCAGATTCGAAAGATTCAAGACAAAAGTTTAATATTGACATAAAAATAATAATACTTCAAGCATACTAACAAAGCAATCATGTTTTCTCAAAATAACATGGCCAAAGAAAGTTATCCCAACAAAATCATATAGTCTGGCTATGCTCCATCTTCCCCACACAAAATATTTAAATCATGCACAACCCCGATGACAATCCAAGCAATTGTTTCATACTTTAACGTTTTCAAAACTTTTTCATCTTCACGCAATACATGAGCGTGAGCCATGGATATAGCACTATATGTGGAATAGAATGGTGGTTGTGGAGAAGACAAAAAGGGAGAAGATAGTCCCACATCAACTAGGCGTATCAACGGGCTATGGAGATGCCCATCAATAGATATCAATGTGAGTGAGTAGGGATTGCCATGCAACGGATGCACTAGAGCTATAAGTGTATGAAAGCTCAACAAAAGAAACTAAGTGGGTGTGCATCCAATTCGCTTGCTCACGAAGACCTAGGGAATTTGAGGAAGCCCATCATTGGAATATGCAAGCCAAGTTCTATAATGAAAAATTCCCACTAGTATATGAAAGTGACAAAATGAGAGACTCTCTATCATGAAGATCTTGGTGCTACTTTGAAGCACAAGTGTGGTAAAAGGATAGTAGCATTGTCCCTTCTCTCTTTTTCTCTCATTTTTTTATTTGGGCCTTTTCTCTCTTTTTTATGGCCTATTTTTATCTCGTTTTTTTATTTTTCGTCCGGAGTCTCATCCCGACTTGTGGGGGAATCATAGTCTCCATCTCCTTTCCTCACTTGGGACAATGCTCTAAAGAATGATGATCATCACACTTTTATTTTTCTTACAACTCGATTCTTACAACAAAGTATGACTCTATATGAATGCCTCCGATGGTGTACCGGAATATGCAATGAATCAAGAGTGACATGTATGAAAGAATTATGAACAGTGGCTTTGCCACAAATACGATGTCAACTACATGATCATGCTAGCAATATG
This sequence comes from Aegilops longissima, assembly GCA_021605205.1. NCBI lineage: Eukaryota > Viridiplantae > Streptophyta > Magnoliopsida > Poales > Poaceae > Aegilops > Aegilops longissima. Next base: position 210,061,011 of record CM038680.1, read on the forward strand.
ACAATGATGGAGCGTGTCATAATAAACGGAACGGTGGAAATTTGCATGGCAATATATCACGGAATGGCTATGGAAATGCCATGATAGGTAGGTATGGTGGCTGTTTTGAGGAAGATATATGGTGGGTGTATGATACCGGCGAAAAGTGCGTGGTATTAGAGAGGCTAGCAATGGTGGAAGGATGGGGGAAAATGCGTATGATCCATGGACTCAACATTAGTCATAAAGAACTCATATACTTATTGCAAAAATCTAGAAGTTATCAAAGCAAAGTATTACGCGCATGCTCCTAGGGGGATAGATTGGTAGGAAAAGACCATCGCTCGTCCCCGACCGCCACTCATAAGGAAGACAATCAATAAATAAATCATGCTCCGAGTTCATCACATAACGGTTCACCATACGTGCATGCTACGGGAGTCACAAACTTCAACACAAGTATTCTTTGAATTCGCAACTACTCAACTAGCATGACTCTAATATCACCATCTTCATATCTCAAAACAATTATCAAGCATCAAACTTTTCTTAGTATTCAACGCCCTCAACAAAAAGTTTCACATATCTTGAATACCAAGTATATTAATATTAGGCGAATTTCCATGCTATTAACGACTCTCGAAATAATCTAAATGAAGCATGAGAGATCAATAGTTTCTTTAAAACAAATCCACCACCGTGCTCTAAAGGATCTAAGTGAAGCACTAGAGCAAAAATTATCATGCTCAAAAGATATAAATGAAGCACTATGAGCAAAACTATCAAGCTCAAAAGATATAAGTGAAGCACATAGAGTATTCTATCAAATTCCAATTTATGTATGGCCCTCTCAAAAGGTGTGTACAGCAAGGATGATTGTGGTAAACTAACAAGCAAAGAAGCAAATAATACAAGACGCTCCAAGCAAAACACATATCATGTGGCGAATAAAAATATAGCTCCAAGTAAATTACCTATGGAAGTAGACGAAAGAGGGGATGCCTTCCAGGGCATCCCCAATCTTTGTCTTTTTGGTGTCCTTAGATTATCTTGGGGGTTCCATGGGCGTCCCCAAGCTTAGGCTCTTGCCACTCCTTGTTCCATAATCCATCAAAAGAATTTACCCAAAACTTGAAAACTTCACAACACAAAACTCAATAGAAATCTCGTGAGCTCCGTTAGAGAAAGAAAACAAAAGACTACTTTAAGGTAATGTAATGAACTCATTGTTTATTTATATTGGTGTTAAACCTACTGCATTCCAACTTCTCTCTGGATTATAAACTATTTTACTAGACATAGATTCATCAAAACAAGCAAACAACACACGATAAACAGAATCTGTCAAAAACAGAACAGTCTGTAGTAATCTGTAACTAACGCAAACTTCTGGAACTCGAAAAATTCTAAAATAACTTGGTGGACCTGAGGAATTTGTCTAGTAATCATCTGAAAAAAGAATCAACTAAAAATCACTTTCCAGTAAAAAGTTCTAGCTAATCTCGTGGGCACTAAAGTTTCTGTTTTTTACAGCATGATCATAAAGACTTCACCCAAGTCTTCCCAAAGGTTCCACTTGGCACAAACACTAACTAAAACACAAAACCACATCTAAACAGAAGCTAGATTGATTATTTATTACTAAACAGAACCAAAAAGCAAGAAACTAAAATAAAATTGGGTTGCCTCCCAACAAGCGCTATCGTTTAACGCCCCTAGCTAGGCATGGTGATTTCAATGATGCTCACATAAAAGATAAGAATTGAAACATAAAAAGAGCATCATGAAGAATATGACTAGCACATTTAAGTCTAACCCACTTCCTATGCATAGGGATTTTGTGAGCAAACAACTTATGGGAACAACAATCAACTAGCATAGGAAGGCAAAACAAGCATAACTTCGAAACTTTAAGCATATAGAGAGGAAACTTGATATTATTGCAATTCCTACAAGCATATATTCCTCCCTCATAATAATTTTCAGTAGCATCATGAATGAATTCAACAATATAACCAGCACCTAAAGCATTCTTTTCATGATCTACTAGCATAGAAAATTTACTACTCTCCACATAAGAAAAATTCTTCTCATTCGGAATATTGGGAGTATCATAAGAGACTTGAACACTAAAAATTGTTTCCACATTAAAAGAGTAACGTTCAGAAAAAGGGTAATCATAATCATGACAAGATTTGTAGATATAATCATCACTACTTTTTATAGCATAAGCTTCATCACAATAATCATCATAAGTAGCAACTTCGTTCTCATCATAATCGATTGAAACATCTCCCAAGATGGTGGAATCACTAAATAAAGTTGACACTCTTCCAAATCCACTTTCTTGTTCATTACAATAAGATTCAACATCCTCCAAAATAGTGGGATCATTACTTCCTAAAGTTGACACTCTTCCAAACCCACTTTCATCAATATAATCATCATAGGTACAAGGCATGCTATCATCATAACAACTTTGCATATCAAAACTTGGGATGCTAAAATACCATCTTCATTAAACATAGCATCCCCAAGCTTGGGACAAACATTAATTCCAGCAAATATATTCTCAAATATTTCATTCTCATCAAACATAGCTTCCACAAGCTTGGGCTCTTTCATATCATAAGCATAATCACTCTCATCATTAAAAATATTGATCGCACCAATAGTATAGCAATTATCATCATCACAATGAGTAGTAGGAGCAACATCATTTGGAAGGGATACCTTTTTACCTTTGTTGCCCCTTCGTTTCCTTTTCTTTTTCACATTATGTGTGGGTTCAACCTTCCTCTTTGAGCTCCTTATTGACGAGATTGGTTGAATAGAAAGCTCCTCCTCGTAACCTGATTCATCATAAGAAATAATAGGAGGATATTGGGAAGTATCTTCCCTTTCATTAGTATTCTCATCATCTTCTATTTTCTTTCTTTTCTTTATGTAATTGGCAATATAAGGATTTTCAATGCAATTCACCGCACAATACAAATAAATCTTCTCTAGATCAATATCAAGGAATTTCTTATGGGCAAATTCTGGAAGGTCCTTAAGTAAACGTTTCAACTCTTCATAACCCAAAAGCAAACTAAGTTCATTATAATGTGAAAGGGAAATCAAATCATCACAATTTTTGGACACAATTCGGTCATGAAACAATTTGCATTGGAGATGTAAATGACCACGTTCATTGCAAAGTTCACAAGTACGGCAAAGTAAATTAAAATTTTCAGCACTCACATCTAGCCTTTCTTGCAACCATTTAGTTTCTAAATACTTACGCCTCTTGCAATAAATATCTTCTCTACTTGGTGTGTTCATGCAAACATGCACTCCACAAAAATTGACATGTTTATAGGAGACATTTTCATCATAACTAGAGCAAACATCATTAGTACTATGGATATTCAAGGAGTTCATACTAACAACATTGCAATCATGCTCATCATTCAAAGATTTAGTGCCAAACAATTTAATGCATTCTTCTTCTAACACTTTGGCACAATTTTCTTTTCCATCATACTCACGAAAGATATTAAAAAGATGAAGCGTATGAGACAAACTCAATTCCATTTTTTTTGTAGTTTTCTTTTATAAACTAAACTAGTGCTAAAACAAGAAACAAAAAGATTCGATTGCAATATCTAAAGATATACCTTCAAGCACTGTAACATCCCAAATTTTCAATTTGGAATGTTATACATTAGGTCATCATGCATATCATATTTTCTCGCGTTTTTCCGATCCTAGGAAATTTCACGCAACTCAAGGACCCTCGGAGAGAGTTGGAAGTTTCATTATTTTCATATTTGGGATTTCTCAAATTTCGAAAATAGTATCATTTGGATTTATTTAATTATCTTCATAAAGTTTTTCCTATAAAAAAGTTTTAAGAGAGGAATAATATGACTTTCCCAACATTTAGGAAAAATGAAGATTATATAAATAAATCAAATTTGCTTTTGAAAGATTTATTTTGCTTAGGCAAAATGAGAATTTAAAAAATATGCATGTTTGCCGTTTTTAAAGTTCATTTTGTTCGACTCATTTTTAGGAGTCGGGGAAAATTTGTTTTATTAAAATCGGAGTTCGTTTGGTATTTTTTTTAATTCGTTTTGTTTTATTTAAAAAACGCTGCCCGGGCCGAGGCCCAGCCGCCCACCGCCCCGCCCAGCCCCCCGCCTCCTCCTCCTCTCCTCGCGCGCCTGGCCGGCAGAGCTCTCCCGCCGCCGCGCCACCCGGCGCGAGTCCGCCTCCCCCTCGCCCCACAGCTTGCCCTCCCCAAGCCGACTCACCCCCCCTCTTAAATAGCCGCCCGCCCCCCCCCTCTCGTTATCCCTTGCCGCCTCCCAAGCCGAGTCCGCCCGCCGCCCGACGCCGCCTGCGCCTCCTTCCCTCCCGCCCTCAAGCCCGACCCCCGCCGACCCGCCGCCCCCCCCGCCCCGCCGGACCTCGCCGGCGAAGAGCCACCGGAGGTAGCCGCCCGCCCGCCCGATCCGGTTTCCCTAAAAACCGATCCGGATTTTATTTAAAAAAGATGTTGGTTTTTTAAAAAAACCCTAGATGGTTTTATTTTTTTCGGTTTTCTTATTTAACGAACGTTCACCGAACCGTTCGTTTCAATAAACGTGTTCGTTGGATTAGATTACATTAACGAGCGTCCGTTATTTAATCCGTTCGTCATTTTCTTTTAATCGGAATTAATCCGTTATTTTTACGATTCGATTTCGATCCGATTTTCAAATCTGTTTTATTTCTTGCTCGTTTATCGGAATCGGGTGATTCAAGCGCTGGAGTTTAAATATGAAACCGCCGTTCGACTACCCTACTTTCACAGAGTTTTGCTACTGTAAAATTTTGACCAAGTTTCAGATTGCTAAACCGAGTCGTTCTCTCTCGAGTTTCGACTTTCGATGTTTATTTTGATTCGATTCTTTTGCAACCAGGGTTCTTAAGTTGAACTCTCTGGTTAGATCTTTTATTCGAGATTTCCCGTGCATTAGATGAGTACTTATTGTATGCTTGTTGTTTGTCTGCGTTAGATCACCGGAGTCGCCGCTTGTTACTTGAATCTCTAGGTCTCGCGGATCATCAGCAAGGCAAGTAACACTTGATCATACCTTTTCTACTACCCAGTTTTATTGCATTAGATCAAACCCTCAAACACTTGCATGTTTAGGATCAAATTAAATTGTGGGTTTGGGAAGTAGATTGAGGTAGTACCTATTACTGTTTTACTTATGAACCTTTGGGAGTTACTTCTCGTTTGCTTATTACGCCATGCTATGCTCAGAGACGTGGATTGGGTTTGAGTGAATATCCATGACAGATGTGAGATTGATAATTAATGGTTTATCTAAGGTGGCAACTTAAACACACATCTGGGTGGATTGAGGCACTGGCTATTCCAGACTTGCTTGTCAAGGCACACAGGTGACAGGATTTGCTGTATTTCTTGGACCGCCACCCGGGCTCTAAGGGATCATAAGATTATTCAAGCTGAAACTTCCGTGTGCAGCCACAAGCCAATTATGGGCTCTGGCGTAGTTGACTAAGTCGTCACGAACTCTTACGGGTAGGCTAGCTGATGTAGGGGATGTAGGTTGGTACGGTCTACCCACATGTAAGGTGCTAAGCGCTTACGAAGACTATGTCTCGGTCATCCGTCTCTCAAACACCATGTAGTCACGAGAACCAAGCGGAGGCGATCGAGTCTTGTGGGGAAAAGTCATAAACCTCTGCAGAGTGTATAAACTAATCATGATTAGCCGTGTCCCGGTTATGGACAATTTGAGTATCTGGTAATTGAATATCATGTGAATCTCAACATGTTACTTCTAAATAAAAGTTATTGGGTTTTGATGAGTACTTTTAATTGGGATTGAGGATGCTGTCAACCATTCTCAATGTTTAACAACCACCATGATAGTTAAATAAAATTATTCCTTTGATGTGGGGAAAAACCAGCTTTATGCAAAATGTAACCGTAGAGCCTTACCACCAGCCATATATGCATGTAGTATAGGCTTATTCTTTCATTGCTCTTTATGTGTTACATTGCGGCATATTCCATGTCTTGACCCGTTTTGGGCTGCAACTTTCACGTTCGAGACTTTTGAACGACAGTAAGGTGTTAGGTCGTGGTTCTATACTCGGGGATGCCGATGGAGTTGATGGACTCACTTATCTTCCAAGCCTTCATGTTATTATTAGATGGCCTTAAGCCATATTATTGTATTAAGTTCCCTTGTGGACAACGATGTAATAAGTGTGTGATTGCTACTCTGCTATAAATCCTTGAAATCTTGTGTGGTGTCGGCATTCTTGATCCGGGATGACATCGAGCACGAGACTTGATCCATTTGGGTCTGGTCGCTCTGAGAGAATGGTATCGAGCACACGTTGACTATAGGACACGACCACTAAGTTAAAGCCATAGATCACTACTCTCTTCCCATTTTCTAACTCCTCATCTTTTCTACTCTCTTTAGGATGATGGGCGCTTGAAGATCAAGTACACCCAACGGATGAAGGCACACCTTTTGGATTTCACTTGAAGGAAGTTACCAAGTACACGAACATTGGATTACCAAGCTTCACGGGACTTTCAACGCCACTCTGCTCAAGAGGAGCGCTTGGAAGATTCACGCTCACGTTCGGGAAGGACATTCACCCCAATCACCAAGCCTATAGATAGTGTTTTCGATTGCACCAACTTGGAGTGCAGGAAAGAGCATGGCAGCTCACATCACCATGGGGCGCATTGGAGAAGTTTATCAAGAAGACCTCAAGGATACCATCTACCAGATTTGCGGACGCCGAGATGACAAGCGGGGCGTCGTCGGCACCAAGAAGGATAGATCCATTGCAGCTTTCATCCAGAGTTAAATCAGCACATTCGGCGCCAGAGAACCAAATGTGCAATGATATGTTGGAGTTCTGAAGACAAATGGAAGGATCATCGAACGGAAGAAGAACTAAAGACTACACGCAAGGACTACATGGGCGAGATCGTAGCTCGGCAAGACACAATAACGATCTTAAGTGCGAGATCGAAGAACTCAAGAAGAAGTTGGCGCTCAGGAATGAAGACCAAGATGTCGAATACCCAGCGACTACATCAACATCGATGACACCGATTCGGATCCAAGTGAACCCGACTTTGAAGACGAAGCTGGAGCAGACATCATGGAATCTTCCACCGGTTCAAATTAATAGAAGTCCCCCACATATTAGTAGTATTTCCCTCCATGTAAACATTATAGTACACACACTTTTGCGATAGTTAGATCGTTGTAAGCCCTTGTTTGATTGAATGAAGTGATTTTGTGTGCATTTGCTCATGTGCATTTGGGTAGTGATTCCCCTTAGACCTCATTCTATTCTACATTCCTCTTCTTTTCTAAACCCATCGATGCCTCCGAGGCGCGACCCGGATTCGTTTTCCCTCGAGAGATCACCCAATTGATCCAGCAGCGAGAATACCTGATTCAAACATTGGTGCGTAACCAGGGCAACAACAACAACAACCCACCACCACCACCACCATGCGGATCATCGACTCGTTTCCTTAGACTGAACCCGGTGTATTCCGATAGCACCGAGCCGATTATAGCAGATGGTGGCTCCGCAAGATAGGAAAGGAGTTGACCACTGCAGGATGCACAGATGGTGAAAGAGTGAAGTTTGCCGCACATCAGCTTGAAGGACCCGCAGCGATGGTGGGAGAATTTCTGAGCCACTTACCGGTAGACACCTTGTCACATGGGACCAGTTTGACAAGCTTTCGCCTGCCCATGTTTCAGCAGGAGCCATGGCCATGAAGAAGCGTGAGTTTAGCAACTTCGCCAAGGAGGAAGGACTGTTGGCGATCGTGGATGACTTTAGTAAATTAGCACGTTATGCCCCAGATGACGTTGCTACTGATGCAGCTAAGCAGGAGAAGTTTCTAGAAGGACTGAATGATGAGTTCAGCATGCCGTTGATGGTAGCAAGTTTCAACAACTACTAGGAGTTGGTAGACCGAGCTCTCATGATTGAAGGAAAGCAGCAGCAAATTGAGAACCGCAAGAGGAAGTATGGACAAGGGAAGTATAACTCTGGATCCCAGGCGAAGCCTCGTTATACCCCTAAGTCAGAATTCAGTTTCAGCATACCCATGGAGGAGGTAATTCGCACAACCATAATGGCACCAAGAATGGGAGCAGGAATGGAGGAAGCAGCAGACGAGAACCGCACCAACCCGTCAACACCATCCAAGGTAGACTGAGTCACATTACTTGCTTTAAGTGCCGCAAGATGGGCACTATGCAAATGACTGTCTAGAAGGCCGAATGGAAATGGCAATGGAAGCTCGGAAAGAAGCCAAACCCTTTCAGCAGGGGACGGGTGAACCACATTGATGTGGAGGAGGTTGAAGATCAGCCCGATCACGATGTCGGTAAGTTTTGGTTAAGTCATTTACTGCAGTTGTTCTTTTCGATCTTGGTGCATCGCATTCATATATATCAAGGGATTTGTGGATAAGTACAAATTACCGACCCAAGCCCTTAGGTCACCCATGCTAGTAACCTCACCGGAGCAGAGTACATGGCTAGTAAATGGTGTGATCGATTGCCACTAAGGATTGGACACTATGTTTTCCCCTCGGACCTAATAGTTACGGAATCCCAAGGATTGGATGTGATATTAGGAATGGATTGGTTATCAAGGTATGGAGGAAACATAGATTGTACCACAAGGTCAATTTTGCTCACCACACGGAAGGAAGAAGGATTAAGTATGTATGGCGGCACGAGCCGAGGAGAGCACAAGTTAATTGCTTATCGAGAGTGGTACAGGAAGAAGTACCGTGGTGAAGGATTATCTGAGGTATTTCGGAAGAATTGCCGGGAATGCCACGGATAGAGACATTGAGTTTTGATCGAGCTGTTGCGAGAACAGGCCCGATATCGAAGCGACCGTCTGAGGATGCCCGCAAAGGATTTGGCGGAAATCAAGAAGAAGATAAAGGAACTATTGGATAAAGGTTTTATTCGCCCAAGTTCTTCACCTTGGGGATCACCCGTATTGTTAGTGGAGAAGAAGGATGGATCTTTGAGAATGGTTGTTGATTATCGTGGATTGAATGAAGTAACAATCAAGAACAAGTACCCACTACCTATGATAAATGATCTGTTTGATCGCTTGCAAGGAGCGAAAGTGTTTTCGAAGATCGACTTGCGATCAGGGTACCATCAGTTGAAGATTCGGGAGCAAGACATACCCAAGACAGCATTTACCACGAGATATGGACTATATGAGTATACCGTTATGTCATTTGGACTGACTAACGCGCCAGCCTATTTCATGAACACGATGAACAAAGTGTTTATGGAGTTTTGGATAAATTAAATCGTGGTGTTCATTGATGACATTTTGATTTTCTCGAAGAATGAAGAGGAACACAAGGAACATTTGAGATTGGTTTTGGGCGAGGGGAACACCGGTTGTATGCCAAGTTCAGCAAGTGTGAGTTTTGGCTAAAGGAAGTTGGATTTCTCGGACATGTTATATCCGGAGAAGGGATAGCATTGACCCCACAAAAGTTGAGACCGTAACCAAATGGGAAGCACCAGCGACAGTTGGAGAGATTGAGTTTCCTTGGACTCGCAGGATACTACGAAGATTCATTGAGAATTTCTCAAGGATTGCAAAGCCTATGACAGAATTGTTGAAGAAGGAAAACAAATTCATATGGACCGAGGACTGTGAGGCAAGTTTTCAGGAGTTGAAGAAAAGATTGGTTACCTCACCAGTTTGATATTGCGGATCGACTAAGGATTATGAGGTGTATTACGGCGCTTCACGTCGAGGACTTGGAGCCTTGCTTATGCAGGAAGGAAGAGTTGTTTCGTATGCTTCACGACAACTTAAGCCCCATGAGTTGAATTATGCCACTCATGATTTGGAGTTAGCAGCCGTTGTGCACGCCTTAAAGACATGGAGACATTTTCTCATTGGAAATCATTGTGAAGTATATACGGATCATAAGAGTTTGAAGTACATCTTCACACAGAAGGAATTGAATCTCAGACAAAGGAGATGGTTAGAACTTATCAAGGATTATGATATGAGATTGCATTATCACCCCGGAAAGGCTAATGTTGTAGCAGACGCATTGAGCCGTAAGAGCCACGTCAATACCCTAGTGATGGGAGGAATACCCAATGAGTTAGCCGAGGACCTTCGAGAGCTATGTTTGGAAATAGTTCCGAGAGGCTATGTAGCAGCATTGGAGATTCGATCGACAGCGATGGACAAAATCGAGAAAGCCCAAAAGGCGGATAAGGAAGTTGCCTCTATAAAGGAGAAAATGAGCAAAGGAAAAGCTAAAGGATTTCGTGAGGATGAGCACGATACCCTATGGTTTGAAGACCGTGTTTATGTGCCCAATGACCCGAGATCGGAAGTTGATTTTACAAGAAGCCCATGATTCACCCTATTCGATTCACCCAGAAATACCAAGATGTATTTGGATTTGAAGAATATTTTCGGTGGACGGAATGAAGAAGGATATTGCGGAGTATGTAGCAATTTGCGGCGTATGTCGAAAGTAAAGGCGAGCATCGAAGCCAGCAGGATTATTACAACCGTTGCGATACCGAATGGAAGTGGGATAAACTAGGAATGGATTTCATCACAGGTTTGCCAAAGACTCGTTCAGGTTATGACTCGATTTGGGTCATAGTCGACCGTTTGACCAAGGTAGCTCATTTCATACCAGTCAAGACTACCTATAGCAGTGCTAAGTTGGCAAAGATATACATGATCAGAATTGTGTGCTTACACGGAGTTCCGAGGAGCATCGTATCGGATAGAGGAACCCAGTTTACCTCGAAATTTTGGAACCAGTTGCACGAAACATTGGGAACCAGACTAGAATTCAGTACAGCTTTCCACCCAAAGACCGATGGACAAACCGAGAGAGTCAATCATATTTTGGAGGACATGCTGAGAGCTTGTGCACTAGATTATGGATCTAGCTGGGATGATAATTTGCCGTATGTAGAATTTTCCTACAACAACAGTTACCAAACCAGCTTAAAGATGGCACCTTTCGAGGCTGTATGGAAGAAGGTGCAGGACACCGTTGTCATGGGACTGGCGGAGATCGTCGGTTGTTTGGACCAGATTTGATTAAGGAGTCTGAACGACAAGTTAAGTTAATTGAGACAGGCTCAAGGTAGCCCAGTCCGCACAAAAGAGCTATGCCGATTCAAAGCGCCAGCGATTGAGTATGAGGTTGGAGACAGAGTATATCTCGAGTATCCCGCTTGAGGAGTTAAGCGTTTTGGAGTTAAAGGAAGTTAGCACCCGTTTAGTTGGACCATATAAGATTTTGCAACGCTGGGAGAATTCGTATAAGTTGGAATTGCGGAAGGATTGTCGGGAGTTCATGATGTATTCCATGTTTCTTAGTAGAAGAAATGTCACCCGAGATAGCGAGGTACCGTTAAGAGATACAGTACCACTGGAAGCAATTCAGTTGAAGGATGACTTAACATATGAGGAAAAACGGTTAAGATTCTCGATTATGCCAGTGAGTTACCCGCAGCAAGGTTATCAAGTTTTGCAAAGTTCGATTGGAGCCACCACACCGAGGATGAAGCCACACAGGAAAGAGAGGAAGTTTTGCTAGGACCACCCTCACCTATTTTCTAGCCAACCCGAATCTCGAGGGCTAGATTCATCTTAAGAGGTAGGTTTGTAACATCCCAAATTTTCAATTTGGAATGTTATACATTAGGTCATCATGCATATCATATTTTCTCGCATTTTTCCGATCCTAGGAAATTTCACGCAACTCAAGGACCCTCAGAGAGAGTTGGAAGTTTCATTATTTTCATATTTGGGATTTCTCAAATTTCGAAAATAGGATCATTTGGATTTATTAAATTATCTTCATAAAGTTTTTCCTATAAAAAAAGTTTTAAGAGAGGGAATAATATGACTTTCCCAACATTTAGGAAAAATGAAGATTATATAAATAAATCAAATTTGCTTTTGAAAGATTTATTTTGCTTAGGCAAAAATGAGCATTTAAAAAAAATATGCATGTTTGCCGTTTTTAAAGTTCATTTTGTTCGACTCATTTTTAGGAGTCGGGGAAAATTTGTTTTATTAAAATCGGAGTTCGTTTGGTATTTTTTTTAATTCGTTTTGTTTTATTTAAAAAACGCGCCTTCCCCGGCCGAGGCCCACCCAAGCCCAACCGCCTGCCCAGCGCCGCCTCCTCCTCCTCTCCTCGCGCGCCCCGCTGGAGGAGCCTCTCCCGCCGCCGCCACCCCGCCGAGTCCGCCTCCCCTCGCCCCCAGCTTGCCCCCTCTCCCAAGCCGACTCACCCCCCCCCTCTTAAATAGCCGCCCGCCCCCCCCTCTCGTCATCCCTTGCCGCCTCCCAAGCCGAGTCCGCCGCCCGCCGAACGCCCCGCCGCCCGCCGTTCCGCCCGCCGCCCTCCCGACCCAGCACCCCCGCCGGACCCGCCGCCCCGAGCCCGCACGACCTCGCCGCGAAAGAGCCACCGGAGGTAGCCGCCGCCCGCCCGATCCGGTTTCCCTAAAAACCGATCCGGTTTTATTTTAAAAAAAGATGTTGGTTTTTTAAAAAACCCTAGATAGTTTTTTTTTCGTTTTTCTTATTTATGACGTTCACCGAACTGTTCGTTTCAATAAACGTGTTCGTTGGATTAGATTCGATTATGAGCGTCCGTTATTTAATCCGTTCGTCGTTTTCTTTTAATCGGAATTAATCCGTTATTTTTCGATTCGATTTCGATCCGATTTTCAAATCTGTTTTATTTCTTGCTCGTTTATCGAATCAGGTGATTCAAGCGCCGAGTTTAAATATGAAACCGCCGTTCCGACTACCCTACTTTCACAGAGTTTTGCTACTGTAAAATTTTGACCAAGTTTCAGATTGCTAAACCGAGTCGTTCTCTCTCGAGTTTCGACTTTCGATGTTTATTTTGATTCGATTCTTTTGCAACCAGGGTTCTTAAGTTGAACTCTCTGGTTAGATCTTTTATTCGAGATTTCCCCATGCATTAGATGAGTACTTATTGTATGCTTGTTGTTTGTCTGCGTTAGATCACCCGGAGTGCGCCGCTTGTTACTTCGAATCTCTAGGTCTCGCGGATCATCAGCAAGGCAAGTAACACTTGATCATACCTTTTCTACTACCCAGTTTTATTGCATTAGATCAAACCCTCAAACACTTGCATGTTTAGGATCAAATTAAATTGTGGGTTTGGGAAGTAGATTGAGGTAGTACCTATTACCTGTTTTACTTATGAACCTTTGGGAGTTACTTCTACGTTTGCTTATTACGCCATGCTATGCTCGTAGACGTGGATTGGGTTTGAGTGAATATCCATGACAGATGTGAGATTGATAATTAATGGTTTATCTAAGGTGGCAACTTAAACACACATCTGGGTGGATTGAGGCACCTGGCTATTCAGGACTTGCTTGTCAAGGCACACAGGTAGACAGGATTTGCTGTTTTCTTGGACCGCCACCCAGGCTCTAAGGGATCATAAGATTATTCAAGCTGAAACTTCCGTGTGCAGCCACAAGCCAATTATGGGCTCTGGCGTAGTTGACTAAGTCGTCGAACTCTTACGGGTAGGCTAGCTGATGTAGGGGATGTAGGTTGGTACGGTCTACCCACATGTAAGGTGCTAAGCGCTTCGAAAGACTATGTCTCGGTCATCCGTCTCTCAAACACCATGTAGTCACGAGAACCAAGCGGAGGCGATCGAGTCTTGTGGGGAAAAGTCATAAACCTCTGCGAGTGTATAAACTAATCATGATTAGCCGTGTCCCCGGTTATGGACAATTTGAGTATCTGGTAATTGAATATCATGTGAATCTCAACATGTTACTTCTAAATAAAAGTTATTGGGTTTTGATGAGTACTTTTTAATTGGGATTGAGGATGCTGTCAACCATTCTCAATGTTTAACAACCACCATGATAGTTAAATAAAATTATTCCTTTGATGTAGGGAAAAACCAGCTTTATGCAAAAATGTAACCGTAGAGCCTTACCACCAGCCATATATGCATGTAGTATAGGCTTATTCTTTCATTGCTCTTTATGTGTTACATTGCCAGCATATTCCATGTGCTGACCCATTTTCGGGCTGCAACTTTCACGTTGCAGACTTTTCGAACGACAGTAAGGTGTTAGGTCGTGGTTCTATACTCGATGATGCCGATGGAGTTGATGGACTCACTTATCTTCCAAGCCTTCGCTGTTATTATTAGATGGCCTTAAGCCATATTATTGTATTAAGTTCCCTTGTGGACAACGATGTAATAAGTGTGTGATTGCTACTCTGCTATAAATCCTTGAAATCTTGTGTGGTGTCAGCATTACTGATCCAGGGATGACACTGAGCACAGAGACTTGATCCATTTGGGTCTGGTCGCTACAAGCACTAACCTCCCCGGCAACGGCGCCAGAAAAGAGCTTTATGTCTACTACACAACCTTCTTCTTGTAGACGTTGTTGGGCCTGCAAGTGCACAGGTTTGTAGGACAGTAACAAATTTCCCTCAAGTGGATGACCTAAGGTTTATCAATCCGTGGGAGGCGTAGGATGAATATGGTCTCTCTCAAACAACCCTGCAACCAAATAGCAAAGAGTCTCTTGTGTCCCCAACACACCCAATACAATGGCAAATTGTATAGGTGCACTAGTTCGGCGAAGAGATGGTGATACAAGTGCAATATGGATGGTAGATAAGAGTATTTGTAATCTGAAATAATAAAAACAGCAAGGTAACTAATGATAAAAGTGAGCACAAACGGTATTGCAATGATAGGAAACAAGGCCTAGGGCTCATACTTTCACTAGTGCAAGTTCTCTCAACAATAATAACATAATTGGATCACATAACTATCCCTCAACATGCAACAAAGAGTCACTCCAAAGTCACTAATAGCGGAGAACAAACAAATAGATTATGGTAGGGTACGAAACCACCTCAAAGTTATTCTTTCCAATCAATCCGTTGGGCTATTCCTATAAGTGTCACAAACAGCCCTAGAGTTCGTACTAGAATAACACCTTAAGACACAAATCAACTAAAACCCTAATGTCACCTAGATACTCCAATGTCACCACAAGTATCCGTGGGTATGATTATACGATATGCATCACACAATCTCAATTCATCTATTCAAACCAACACATAGAACCTCAAAGAGTGCCCCAAAGTTTCTACCGGAGAATCACGATGAAAACGTGTTCCAACCCCTATGCATAGGTTCATGGGCGGAAGCATAAGTTGATCACCAAAACATACATCAAGTGAATCACGTGATATCCCATTGTCACCACAGATCATGCACGGCAAGACATACATCAAGTGTTCTCAAATCTTTAAAGACTCAATCCGATAAGATTACTTCAAGGGAAAACTCAATTTATTACAAGAGAGTAGAGGGGAGAAGAAACATAAGATCCAACTATAATAGCAAAGCTCGCGATACATCAAGATCATGCTAAATCAAGAACACGAGAGAGAGAGAGAGAGAGAGAGAGAGAGAGAGAGAGAGAGATCAAACACATAGCTCTTGGTACATACCCTCAGCCCGGGGTGAACTACTCCCTTCTCGTCATGGAGGCGCCGGGATGATGAAGATGGCCACGGTGAGGTTGGCCCCTCCGTGAGTCTTGAACAGGGTCCCGATTGGTTTTTGGTGGCTCTGGAGGTTTTGCGGCGGCGGAACTCCAGATCTAATCTCCGTTCTGGAAGTTTTACGATACATAGGTATATATGGGTGCAAGGGGTACGTCGGTGGAGCTTCGGGGGCCCCACGAGGCAGGGGGCGCGCCCTAGGGGGGTGGGCGCGCCCCCCACCCTCGTGGACAGCTCTCGATCTTCTGACGTAGAGTCCAAGTCTATCCGGTGCCTTTCCTTCCAAAAATAACTTCTCCAGTTGATTTCGTTCCGTTTCGACTCCATCCGATATTCCTTTTCCTTTAAACACTGAAATAGGCATAAAACAGCAAATCTGGGCTGGGCCTCCGGTTAATAGGTTAGTCCCAAAAATAATATAAAAGTGGATAATAAAGCCCAATATTGCCCAAAACAGTAGATAATATAGCATGGAGCAATCAAAAATTATAGATACGTTGGAGACGTATCAATTAGCAAGACTAAAAGCATTGTTGCACTCAATACATGGCAAATCATTTAGCATGAGAGAGGAAACACATGGAGATATATGGCAAGAAGCAATAACAATCATGTGCAAAGCATGTAGATGGTTGTTGTCAACCGCATGAAATGAGCAGGTATGAATCATTGGTGATGCAACAAGGCAAGCAATCATAGTAATCATGTCGTGCAAGCTAGTAGTGCGAAGATGCAACATACTAGAGGAAATCATGGCAATCATGTCATGTGAGCAAATAATAGGCATAGGTAATGCACATGACATATCGCAAGCACGAACACAAAGCAAGATCATATTATCATCATAGGCATGGGGCACAAAGCAAACATGGCAATAGCAAGCAATATCTCCACCAAGCTTGCAAATACACATACAAGTACTAGAATCAATCATCATGTGTAATGCAAAGCATGGGTCACAAATGCATAGCAAAGGCATAGGAACGAGCATATCATGCAAAGTGAACATGGCAAGATGGGCAGAGAATATGTAATGGGCAATAATCCATAGCCAAGTGAGGGTGATGTAGAAGAAATGCACGAAGCCTTTGCGCATAGAGAGCGGTGGGAAAGACAATCCATGGGATCCCAAGTCATGATTGCTCTCTAGAGCTCGTTTTGTCAACTCATGGGATTGTGAGGTTGACAAGTATTCATGGGTACCTACACAACAAATACACAAGCGAAAGAAGTTGTGTGTGTGGTAAATGTACACATCATCCATCATGATGTGTATGTGCACGTGTGAGTTAGCACAAGATAAGCATCGCTCAAAGAAATTTTATGCATGGTATAAGAACATATCATCCATCATGAAGGAATAGTTATTATGTATGACACGATGGGGATGCAAATTTAGCATACAAGTATATGGCACATCAATAGCATTTTCATTATGGGGAGCATATTGTGCACACAAGTATTGGGATCATGCAATGGATAGGATGAATCAAAATCTCCTAAAATGTATGAGGAAACTATGGGGGCCTCCTCATGAGGAATATTGGAAACATCATATGGTGAAAATGGACAACATCCAAAACAATGCATATCCGAAGCTAGGTGGTCATGGCATGGCATATGAGATAAATTATGCAAAGGGAGCATATCGATATCATCACAAGAAAAACAAATGCCAATAACCATGGGCTTGTCATCTATGCCATATGTGCAAATTGGGTTTATTTGAATGGCATATGCATAGTCACTACGAAGAGATTGCAAATATGACATACGATTGATCTCATTCATAGCATATGACAAGTCAAGCGGATTGTCAAACATGATGTGACCTAAAGAATTGTGACAAGAAAT
This sequence comes from Aegilops longissima, assembly GCA_021605205.1. Lineage (NCBI taxonomy): Eukaryota > Viridiplantae > Streptophyta > Magnoliopsida > Poales > Poaceae > Aegilops > Aegilops longissima. The sequence continues at coordinate 210,078,534 of CM038680.1, forward strand.
CATATGTAACATGACATCAGAACTAATAGAATCCACATGGCAATCATCAAACTCATCATAAATGGGTAAATCATCGCATGGGAAAGTCTCACTAGCATGAAGCATGGAAATAGGTGGATCAACATCATGCAAGAAATCAATGTCAAGAATGTCCACTAGTGGGACTAGAGCATCACCTTCGCCTATGTTACCCTGTTCATTCCACTCAAGTGGTGTAGGTGAGGTGGGAAAGACCAAATGGTGGTCATCTTCATCTTGATGGAACCATGTGGGGGTGCATCATATTCCACCATGGCCATCGTCTTGCCCAAAGGGAGGACGAAGTCGTCGAGTATCGGCGCGTCATCATATATGGGACCTAGCACCAAATGAGAAGAAACAATAGAGGTAGAGGTCAAGTTGTTAGAAATGCAAATGGCCTCATGAGACCTATCAACTATCACACTCTCTCTATGTTTTGGTTCACTCACTCCCTCAAGGTAGGTGCACTCAATGTCACATATGGTGGAGTCACTCAACTCACTCAAGTGGTGGGGGTTGTGGCTCTCCTCACATAGAATTGGGGCAACTCGTCATATATGGGGATAGTGGTGAAGTCACTCTCACTCTCAATATGGTGGCACAAGTCACTCAAGTCATCACACGTTGCCGTGGTCGAGGTCAAATACTCAACCATCTCATCGCCTTCGCCATGGATGAAGGCCGAAGATGGCACATCATCACTCTCCTCCATGACCGAAGGGAAAATCCCATGCTCGATCATCTCGTCATCGTCGCCATGGATGAAGGCCGAAGATGGCACATCATGACTCTCGCCTCCTAAGATGGAAGCATCATCCTTGTTCGTCACCAAGTCGCCCGCCTCCAAAGCTTGGTCCTTGAAGGTTTCCCTAGTCGTACTCGTCCCCGCACCATCTTGAAAAAAATTCATGGAGGACTCGACATCATCAATGCCACAAAGAGGGATGGCAGTGAATTCGAACTTCGGAGCATCGTCTTGGAGCTCGTCGGGCTTGGACATCTTGGTGGTGCTATCCTCATGCTCATTCTCATGGAGCTTGGTCGTCGCGAAGTGTGCTTGAGGTAGAGAAGCCATGGCCTTCATGAGTTCTTGTTCCGCCTTGAGAGCACCAATGTAGTTGTCGTCGAGGGACTTGTAGTTATCGAGGAAGATAGTCTTGTAGATGTCGTTGCGCAATCCCATCATGAAGTGGGACTTCATCAAAGTGGGGTCGTCCACGCCGGCTCGTCGCAAGGCATGCTTCATCTCCTTGAAGTACTCGTCAATGGACTTGGATCCTTGGGTGGTGTTCTCCAATTGGCGTAGAAGTTGTTCCGTGTAGGTTGGAGGCACAAACTCTCACCACAAAGCTCTCTTCGTCTTGGGCCAACTCATGTCGTAGGTCTCCGAAGGTGTGTGAAGCCACCATGCATGTCGACGCATAGTCGTGGAAGTTTCTTGAGGCACACTTCACTTGATCTTCGGGAGGAACTTGTTGTAGCTTGAGGTAGTCGTCCATCAAACGCTCCCACTCGAGATACTCCTCGGGTTCTTGAGTCCCATAGAAAGGAACCTTATGTTCGGTGTCGAGGTTGTAGTAGCTCGTGGAGGTCGCAGACTTGAGCTTGGGGAGCTTCTCTTGAGCATAGTATTGAGGTGCTTGTTGGCGAAGGTGTCGTATGTCCGTAGGCGAAGATGCCTTGAAGTCACTTGGCGGAGATGCCAAGGGAGATGGTGAAGTCGTTGAGCGATTGTTGGTGTTGAGCTCTTGACCTTCATGTTCTTGTTTGTGATGGTGTCGATGCCGATGTGACCTTGCCGGAGATGGTCGCTCGAAATCATGTGTACTTGAGCGCCTTCTCGAAGATGAGGAAGATCGCTTGTAGGACTTGATGAGGGTTATGATCTCCTCCATTTGAGCTTGCATCTTGGCGTCGGTGGAGTTTTTCATGGCATCGAACTCGTCGTTGTTGTTGTAGTCCGAAGGTGAAATGCCTTGCCAATCCATCACAAGACTCGCGTAGAGGTGAGTAGGATATGCGATAAACAATACTGAGTTACCTTTTCCCAAAGTTGAGGATCTATCCCGTTTCACTCAATGTGAGATGAAAGAATAGTGGAATTGGTACCGGACTTGTTCACTCACACCTATAAAATAAAGCTTATGGAGTAGCTCGGTGAGGATAGTGGCACAAAAATTTAATGCAGAATGTTAGCAAGAGTAAATAATGTTGAAAGAGATTCACAAATTCGCAAGTGAAACGAGTAGACCAATAGCAATGAATGGCACACGGAAACGCACACACGGATAGATAAATGGGGTCGTGCAACCAAGGAATGAGTACAAAACGTGGAAACCACGGAAAACGCTCATGTTGCACAACTCAAGAGAGACGCTAGCACTATTGCTCAATAGGCGGATACAACACTTGTGCACAACCTATAAGATGCAAAATTTATCAACTTTCTATCCCAAGTATGGTATATATGTATGGTTCCCGGTGTTTCTCACACGATGATCCAAGATGATCAAGTATGATACCATATGATATTTTGTAATGCACTATGATGCGATGCTATGGCTCTTGCTTACAAGCTCTTTGCTCACTCTTTTTCTTTGCTTAAAATCTTATTCTTCTTTGTTTTGGATGTGGCCACAATGCGAAATGCACAAACCAAGATAGCAATTGTGTATATGCGGGAACAATCTTTGTGACACAAGAGATGATATGATACCAAGATGATATGGTAAGCATGCAATGGAATGTGTATTGATGTTCACTAATGTGCACAAGTAACATTGCCGGCAATACTCAAATGGCTAGTATCGATAGGCAAGTAACGCAAAATGGGCTAGGGGTTATCAATGCAATTGCAAGGGGGATATACAATGGTGTCATCGAGGTTACCATCCGTGTCGATGATGAGAGGTGGTGTTTTCGATGTTGACCCGTTCCTAATTAGCCGAAACACCTTAGGAAACGGAAAAACCACAATTCAAAATCTCAAATGACAAATGTCAAATGGTGGTAGTGGAATGCGGTGGTGGTGTTGCACTAGGCAATGCGGAAGTGGTGGTGGTGGTGGATGAAGAAACAACACTCCCTAAGTAGCCAAAACACCATATGAGACGCGAATCACTACTCAAGCAACCACGTACGCATGGGGATCAAAAAGGGTTAAGTTGCGGAAGTCAGCGGCGGTAATGCGGATGATGTGGTGGAAGCCCTAGGCAAAGATGCCAAAATTCACAAAATTTGATGGAGTCAAATGATGTTGGTGGTATTTTTGTGGGAAGGGGGATGTTAGTATCTTCAAAATGAGCTAAAGAACGTCAAAATCGGAGTTCGGATGAATTAGTTATGGACAAAACAAAAATCAGCCGAAGTCAATATCTACACATTACGGACGTCCGTAAAAGGAAGGATGTCCGCTCGTCGGACGCCCGGTCGGGCTCGGAAATCCGCTATTTTCATTCTGTTGGTAGGCTTCGGTCGTCCGGAAAGTTGCGGACGTCCGGTCGTTCGGGAGGCTCCGGACGTCCGTAAAAACGTCGGTCGTCTGGTGGGTCGGGGTTAACGCGAGATGCGAGTTTCGGGACGCGATTTTGGGCGGAAAATGGAGATTTTGGGGTCGAAATAGACGAGATTTCATGGATGAAATATGGGGAAACTTGGGGAAATGCTAGATCCACTCGAAACCAAGAAAATCCATGGATCAAAATCAAAAAAACTTCATCATACCAACAAATCACAAATAAAATTGGGGCTATTTTTGGTGGGGATTTTTGAAATTTAGGACGAAATCAAGCAAAAGAAGGCTAGAAAACGATGGGAGGGACTCCAAATACGTGATCAACGTGGCTCATGATACCATATGATACGGGGTTAACCCGGTGTAGGCCGATCTTCCACGATTGGAGTGGATTCCCTCGAAGAACACGTGGAAGAACTGGGAGAAATCACAAGGGGAAACACTCAAGAACAAGTCCAATCACACATCCACTAGACAATCAAACACGCAAGATCCACAAGGTACATAAACAACAAAAGGAAAGATACAAGGAAAAGTTCATCTCCGTGAGGAGGTCTTGAATCCAGGAGGGGATCTTCCCGTGAGGGGTCTTGAATCCAAGGTGGATCTTCTCCGTAGAGGCCGCGGTCTCTCTCGTGGAGTATATCCGTATGGATAAGCAAAGATCTATCTCTAAATGAGCTATCACATTTGCTGACACTAGAAAGGAGGTGGAGGTGGTCTATTTATAGTCTAAGCCATGAAGGGGTAAGTGGGAGAGGGGTACAAGGCCAAAGGCCCGCGGCTGGGCGCAGAGGCGTCACACGTTCGGTGGGTGTCGGACGTCCGGGTGCTCGGGACGGTCTGGGCGTCCGGAATTCTTCGGACTTCCGTAAATATCATTCTATCACCGTGGCACGTCGGTCGTCCGGTGTTATCCGGTCGTCTGGTGGCTCGTCGGTCGTCCAGACACTGGGGACTCCGCAACTCCGTCTTCTTCCGTCTTCGCTTCCACGCTTCCCTCGCGGATGGTGTAGGTGTTCCTTGGCGCTTGCACTTATCCACGTCATCCGTAGCGTTCCGACAATACCTATGCATGCACACGGGAGAAGTGTCAAGTAGTATACCATCCACGAAGGGGTCAAGTGAGCACGTGTAAAGGAGATGATTCACCTTTGCGTATGTGAAGTAGATGTTGCACGTGTCACTTGCCAAATGGACTCTTGACATGGTGATGTCCGTAGGGTGCTCCGCATCAGATGTGTAGGTATATGGTTTCTTGCAGGGCGAGGCGCCTCGCGGCGAGCGCGACCTCCAGGTGGACATTCTTCATGGCGTCGGCAGGCAGTCGCAGGGCCACCAGTGCTTGAAAGAGGTTCCGACCATGGAGGCCGGTTAGGGTGGTGCTGCCTCTTGAGCACTGCGTTGGATTTCCCCGAAGAGGAAGGGAGATGCAGCAAAGTAGCGTAAGTATTTCCCTCAGTTTTTGAGAACCAAGGTATCAATCCAGTAGGAGGCCACGCGCAAGTCCCTCGTACCTGCAGAAAACAAATAGCTCAACGAAACCAACGCGATTAGGGGTTGTCAATCCCTTCACGGTCACTTACGAGAGTGAGATCTGATAGAGATTATAGATAATATTTTTGGTATTTTTGGTATAAAGATGCAATGTAAAATAGAAGGCAAAGTAAAAAAGCAAAGCAATATGTCAGGACCCCGATTCCAAGTCACATCGACCCAGCCGGTAACACCTCATATCACTTTGCGGCCTCACGCATGCGGTATTCCACAGCTTGTCGCCTTACCATGGCTGCGGAGCCCCGGTGTACTAGAGTAGCCGTACCCTGGGACCGAACTTGCCAGACGGTGACACGCTAGGGTGAGCTGGATGGCATGAAGACCTCGGTAGCTCCTTGGAGCCATTCAAAACAAAACAACCAGACCCGGCAAGAGGAGCTTGTCGGAAAATCGCTATGAAAGAAACAGAAACAAGTCCCGGCAAGGGGCTTGCGGCGCCGGCCGAGCCCCAAAGCCGACAAGCTTCCTCTTGCCGGGCCTTGTCTCGCTCAGCTCACCCGTAGTGTCACCAGGGCTCTCCCAGGGCAGCGTGTCACTGTGCAACCAGCGGAGTGCGACAAGCTTACCATCGTGGCAAGACTCCTCTCCCTGTCGCCTGTTGGGCGGCTTGATGACTCTTGTCCCTTGCCGTCGAGTTGGGTATAGGTTCTCCACATAGCGGTGTACCAACCTATGCTACCTTACCCTTGTCTACTTGCCATTGGCCCCTTGTGCCATAAAAGGAGGCCGGGGCAGCGTGGGGGTTGGTTCAGCTCGACGAAGACCACACTCACGCTCTTGTAGCCGCATTGATCCTAGCAAGAACACAAGATAATCGCAGCAGTAGTAGTATTATCTCTCGGGAGGCTCGAAGCTGGGTAAAATCCCTCGTGTGCATCGCCTCGATCTGCTCTTTGTGCAACCTCCGCCCCCTCCGAACCACAAGGGACCAGGGTCCGTAGGTGCTCGTGAGGCACGACCAGCTCAGACATCTTTGGGCCAGGCCCAAAACAGTGCACGGCGCCCGGGTCTTGCTCTGTTGGGCGGCCCAAAGCATTTGCCTTGGTTACGCACGTTACTTGCCTTGGACCCACGTCTCCCACGGCAGCGCGCCCACCGATGGAGAACCAAGGTTCCCTCATCCGTCGCCTCAGTTCTGCACCTCCGCCACGTGGTTCCCATGCACTCGGGGTCACGGGCGGTGGAAGTGGGAAACTTGGCCGTTGCGAGCAGAGGCAGCCGTTCTGTCCTGATTCCTGCTCTTCCTGCGCCTCGATTCGCCGAAGGGCGGCCGAGCCCCCACCTTGCTCTTTTAAGAAGGGCGTCGGGAGCGCAGGCCCGCACTCTCCCATCCCTTCCTTTCTTCAGCTTCGCTCCCCTTCCTCCCATTCACCATGGAGAGAGGGAACCTTGGTTCTCCATCGGTGGCGGCGAGGGTCGCAGCTAGGCGCACCCTCCCAATCCCACGCCTGGGGTGGCGGAGCCGGCCGCAAGGGGAAGAGGGAGGGGGCGAGGTCATGGACGAGGTCGAGGAGCCCGGGAGAGGCGGGCGAGGCGGTGCGCCGTCTCCGCCTCCGTCGGCAGTTCCTCTCCGAGGGCGAGGTCGTGGGCGAGCTCGGCGTTGGAAGAGGCGGGCGGGCGGCGCGCCGCCCCGCCTGGCCGGGCCATCCATACGGGGCGACCCTTGCGAGTTCTTTGTCAAGCTGCGCCGGTGCCTCGTCGTCGTCTCCGGCTTCCAGCTCCGTTCGCGATGGCGATGGGAGTCGGATCCGCCGAGGCGTTGAGCTTGCACATGAGGGGCTGTGGGATCAGCGCACGCGAGTCGCGCTGTATTCCCAGCCCCTAATGTGATGTACCTTGACCGTGGATGGAAGACATTCGCCGCATCCACAACCTGTTGGCGGGTTTACCCTCCATTTTAAGTTAATGGAGGTGACCTCCTCTCCGTCAAGGTCTTGGGTATCTTGGCACTCGGGCAAGGTGCTGCGTGGATAGCTCCTCCGACAGCGGCGATTCCTCCTCGGCGAGTAGACGAGGAGGAGAGCGACAGCGACAACGAGGGTAGCAGGCCCAACTAGTTGCCGGCGCGCGCTCCATGCGTTCAGCGACCCCATCATCCGTGTCGCCGGCTCCTTGAACTCCCGGGGTCGCTCTCTTGGGCGGCTGGCGTGGGAGGCTGCGGAAGGGAAGAGGGATGGCGACAAGGCCGTCAAGTCGAGTCGAGGCGTAGTGCCCTCGACAGCGTCTTGGCGCCCTGTCGCCCGTCTTGAGCCCCGCTTCGCGCCGCCATCCCGTCAAGTCTTGGAGAGCCCCCAAGATGTTCTCTTGGTGCCTTCGGCACCTGTAGCTCAGCAGAGGCGCTTCTTTTGCCCTTCCGCCTCCTCAACCTACCTCCTGAAGATAGGGGCAGAAAAGGGATTACGGGCATCTTATCTTTTAATTTGTAAGCCTTGGGCCTTATCTGCATTTAAAACTTGTAATCCTCTCTTTCATGTTTTCACTCTCCACGGACTGTATCCGAGTAGAATGTTTTTAATGAAAGAGGGATGTTTGAGGAAGGACGAAGGGCTTATATGATATCGCAGCCCCCGGCAACTCTGGTTTGCCGCAGCCTCCGGCAACTCCGGCTTGCCGCAGCCCCCGGCAACTCTAGCTTGTCGGGGTTTGGATGCCGGCGCACCTTTCTTCTCTTCGCTGTTATTTCACTTCTGAGAATGATTTAGCTAGTGCCGCTATGAGCTATTTTCGTAATATACGCCATCTTCGGCAATCGAATGCAACGTTATTTCCTTTGCTCGATTTCTTCCCTTGTATGTTTCTGCCCCGCGCTCGGAAACTTGCGGTCGGCACCTTTGCCGCGAGCGCCGAAAAGCGGAACTTCAGCAGCTTCTTTGGGGTCGCTACCGACAAGCAACCTCGTCGCGGACTAGCCGCAGCTCACTTAAGTTGTTGAGCGGACTCGAAACAAAGTAAGGGCGCGACTAGTCACGATTTGGTTCCTCCGCGCACAGGTTTTCCATACAAGGTACTTATCGTTCGAGGAAGATAACTCAAAAATTTAAAACTGGTCGCTTAAACTTAGCAACTTAGCTTTTCTGTTGTCCATTTTCCGGCAAGGCGATGGTTCTTCGAGCGACGCTTGTCGGCCCACATCATTATCTCCTCCTCTCCCCCCCGGTTAACTTGTGGGTGGATGAACCTTCTACTTGTTTGAGAAGAAAGAAGAGAAAAAGAAAGTCGTGAAGCCTAATGGCTCATTATCGCTTACCGGGTGTGGGTGCTGCACAAGGTTGTTAGTAAACACGTGCATATATGATTATGAAAGCATGTATTAACAAAAATGTGCGCAACCATAGGCTTTACTGATGCACGGGGTCTGCGCCCGGCTTTGTACAAAGGATTACATGCAACAGCGGCAAGACTTGTACAAAAGGGTGGTTGCCGGAACGGATTCCGGCAACCGCGCCTCATGGGTAAAACTTACGAAGATGCTCTATGTTCCAGGAATTGCTCACCGGAAAGCCGTCTTCGGTCTCAAGGCGGACAGCGCCGGGCCTAGTGACTCGTTTTACCCGATAAGGGCCTTCCCACTTCGGCGTCAACTTGTTGGAATTCTTGGCGGATTGAACGCGCCAAAGAACAAGGTCGCCTTCCTCGAAGCTTCTGGCATTAACTTTGCGGCTATGGTAGCGACGCAAAGCTTGCTGGTAACGAGCAGCTCGTACAGCAGCCTGAAGACGATCTTCCTCGAGGAGCAGCGCGTCATCTTGTCGCAGCTGCTCTTGCTCAAGCTCATCATAGCGAGCACTCGAGGTGACCCGTATCTGAGTTCCGTGGGAGAACTGCCTCTGCTCAGAGACTAGAGCAAAGGATGTCCGGCCGATGGCTCGATTTGGCGTCGTCTGATCGACCAAAGAACCACCGGCAGCTCCTCGATCCAGTTCCTTCCGCACTTGTGCAACCCGTCGAAAGTTCTGGTCTTGAGTCCTCGCAGCACTTCAGCGCTTGCTTTCTTCGCTGACCGCTGCTTCTCGGATGAGCAACGGAAGCAAAGCAGATCTTGGCGCCAAGATCTTGGGCGTCTTGCATGAAGGTGCGACTCGTGAACTGTGTGCGTTGTCGGTGATGATCCGTTAGGGATCCCAAAGCGGCAAACAATTGACTGAAGAACTTGACGGTGATGTCTGTCACCTTCCTCATGGTTCCACTTCCGGCCACTTTGTGAACTTGTCGATTGCGACGTACAAGTACTCAAAGCCCCGCTTCGGGGAAGGGGCCGAGGATGTCGAGCCCCAGATCGAGAAGGGCCAGGATAAAGGTATCGTCTGGAGAGCTTGAGCTGGCTGGTGTATCTGTTTTGAATGGAACCGCACGCTTCACACTTGGTTACTTGTGCGATTTGCATCTGGAGGGCTTCGGCTAGAAGAAACCTTGCCGAAAGCTTTGCGGCAAGTGCTTTGCACCAATGTGGTGACCACATATGCCTCTGTATCTCTACCAACAGCTTCATCCATCTTCCCGCAAATACACTTCAATTTCACTCCGTTGAGTCTTCTTACATGCATGTGATGTTGTCAACAAACTGGAACATACTTACCGCCGGGCTACTTTTTCCGCTTTTTCTTGCTCTTCGGAAGTTCTCCGTCTCAAGGAAATGGACGATCTGTTGTGCCCAAGTTGGAGCCTGTGGCTCGACAACGAGGACTAAAGGCTTATCATCACTGCGGGACCATCAGCTTCTCGGCAAGGACTGCGGGTCCGCCGGAGGTCGATGTTCCCCGTCAAACTTGCCGGAGCTAAGCTTGTCGGGAGCGTTTGCTTCAACGATACAAACTGCATGGTTTGTCGGAGCAGACTGCTCCTCAGTGATATTTGCGTTGGTTTTAGGGACCTTCTTGGCGGCGGCTTCAGAGAGCTCTGCCGGGAAGTAGTCGCCGAAACCAATTTTCTTCTTGCTCTGTCACTGTTGATGGTGCCACGGTTGGTGAGTCAGCTTGTGCACAAAATTCCTGGTTCCACAGGTAACTTAAGTGCGGCACATTTGGAGAGGCCATCAGCTATATCATTCTGCGCTCTTGGAACGTGTTCCATTTGCAGGCCTTCAAAGTGCTCTTCCAGCTTCCTCACTTCATCGACGTACGCTTCCATCAATGGACTCTGGTAGTCTTTGTTCACTTGGCGGACGACAAGCTGTGAGTCTCCCCTGACAATGAGCTTCTTAATCCCAAGGTCCACTGCAATCCCGAGACCGGCAAGCAAGCCTTCATACTCTGTAGTATTGTTTGTTGCTTGTTCCTTGGGAAAGTGCATCTGGACTATGTACTTGAGGTGCTCTCCGGTGGGTGCGATGAGCAGCACGCCAGCCACCGGCGCCTTGCAGCGAAAAGCACCATCAAAGTACAACAGCCACTCTTTATTTGCCTCCTTGGCGGGATGCTTGTCTCCGAATCTCTTCATCCTGCGTTGGCGTCCATTCTGCTATGAATTCTGCCAATGCCCTGCTCGATAGTTGGAGTGCTCTCGAACTTGAGACCAAAGCTTGACAGTTCAGCGCCCACTCAACAATCCTGCTCGTTGCTTCGGATTCGCAAAATCCTCTTGATGGAAAGCGAGTGACAACTATTATCTCATGTGCTTGGAAGTAATGGCGCAGCTTCCTCGAGGCCATGAGGAGGCGAAAAGTAGCTTCGCACACCAGTACCTCGATCTAGCCCCTGCAGAAGGGAACCGACAAAGTACCTTTGGCGCTGCACCATCTTCTTCAGATCTTGTCGCACCCTCGCTGATCCATCCTTGCGGGACAGAGCTTGACGGCGAAGCCCCGCTCGTCGCTGGGCGCCTTTGCCTCGGTTGCGGCTCATCATCGCCTCCCTCTCCGCTACTAACACAGCACTAGCCACTTGATTGGTCGCTGCTATATCAGATGCAACTTCTCTTGTGGTTTAGGTGCGACAAGTATCGGAGTGGAGGACAGGTATCTCTTCAAGTCCTGTAGCGCAGCCTCCGCTTCGGGAGTCCATTTCATTGGACCTGCCTTTTTCAAAATCTGAAAACGGCGAGCTCAACAGCAGACTTAGAGATGAACCTGCTGAGAGTAGCCACGCAACCGGCAAGCTTCCTGACATCCTTGACGCGTTTTGGTGTTTCGATCTGCTAGATGGCCTTGATCTTGTCGGGATTGGCTTCAATTCCTCACTGAGATACAAAGAACCCGAGAAGCTTGCCGGAAGGGACTCCAAACACGCACTTCTCGGGGTTGAGCTTGAGGTTGATCTTTCGCAGGTTTGTAAACGTCTCATCTAGATCTCGAACCAAGGTTGCCTTGTCTCTGCTCTTGACCACTATGTCATCCATGTAGGCTTCTACATTTCTGTGTATCTGTGGTCCAAAAGCATCATGGATTACCCTTGCAAAGGTTGAACCAGCATTCTTCAAACCGAAAGGCATCCGTATAAAGCAGTACGTGCCACATGGTGTGATGAATGCGGTTTTCTCTTCATCCTCTTCTGCCATGAAGATCTGATGATATCATGAATATGCATCAAGAAACGAAAGCAGATCGCACCCAGCTGTGGAGTCAACAATCTGGTCGATACGCGGCAAGGGAAATGGGTCCTTGGGACGAGCTTTATTAACGTCTGTGAAGTCAATACAAAGTCTCCATTTCCCATTAGCCTTGCGTACCACTACGGATTGGCCAACCACGTGGGGTGGAGGACTCCTCGACAAGCCCCGCTGCTTCCAATTTCTTGATCTCTTCGCTATGAATTCTTGGCGCTCCACCGCCTGTTTCCTAACTTTTTGCTTGACGGGCGTAGCGTGAGGACAGACAGCTAGGTGGTGCTCAATTACTTTCCGGAACACGGGGATATCGAGATGGTTGCCATGCAAACACATCGACATTCGCCCATGCAGGAAAGCAACGAGCTCGCCTTCCTATTTAGGATCAAGCGTGGCACCGATGGTGTAGGTACCACCGATGCCGTCCTCCTTGCGGGCACCTTCTTGGTCTTTGGCGGAGCTGCCATCGTCTTGTTGCACTTGCGGTGGAGCTCGATGGTGCGTCCTCGGCGGTAGCGCAGCACTCAAGAGGTGCGCTTGCGGAGTGGGCAATGAGCTCTTGCGGACCTGGTGGTCTTCCTCTCCCGGGAGTTTCAGCGGCAAGTGGTTTGCTATTTGGCGCTGCTGCTGCATCCCGTAAATCTTGTCGGCGCCGATAAGTGCATCTTTCTTGTCGCCATGGACAGAAATGACGCTTATCGGGCCGGGCATCTTGAGTAGGTTGTAAGCATAATGAGAGGCGGCCATGAACTTGGCGAGCGCCGGACGACCGAGTATGCCATTGTAGGGCAATGGGAAATCGGCGACGTCGAATGTGACCCTCTCTGTTCTGAAGTTGAGCTCGCTGCCGAATGTCACCGGCAACGTGATCTTCCCCTTGGGATTGCTCCTTCCTGGGTTGATTCCTTGGAAAGTACCAGTTTCTTGAGCTCGTTGTCGAGATTTGAAGCTTCGGAGCCTTGCGAAGAGATCAAATTCAGGCCGGCCCCGCCGTCAACCAGCATGTTTGTGACCTTGAGGTTGCGGATGGTTGGTGAGACCAACATCGGCAAGCACCCGACCGCAGTGATGCGATCAGGGTGATCCTCAATGTCAAAGATGATGGGCGTGCTGGACCACTTCAGAGGTTTGCGTGACTCTATGGATGGTTCTGCTGCATTGACCTCACGCATCCATTGCTTGAGTTGGCGGTGCGAGGTATGCAAAGACGCACCACCGTCGACGCAAAGGACCTCTGTTGCCTTTTGAAACTCATTCTCATCAGCTTCATCGTCTTCATAATCCTCGTCATCTTCATCTTCATATTCTTCCTGGTCGCGGCCACGGGGAGGTCTGTCTCCTTGCCGCTGCTTGGCCTTGCCGCGGCGTCCTCCCCGACCGGGTCTCTTTTTACTTGCGGCACCTGCACCTTCTTGGGCCTTCTCTTTGTCTCGCCGCTCGTATTCAGCTTTCTGTAGCTCAACAAGCTGCTCGACTTTCTTGCAACTTTGGAGATCGTGGCCCTTAGTGCGGTGGATTTTACAGTACTGCTTGTTGGAGCCGTCAGGCTTGTCGGCGGCCGCCACAGCTTGGCGGTCGGCGTCAGCGGCAACCTCCTTGCTGGAGCCACCAGTCTTGGCTTTGTTGGCGGCACCATCCTTGCCGGACTGCTCGACAACTAGTACTTCTTGGCTTTTATTCCTCCTATTGTTCCGCCACGGCTATTCCTTGCAGGCGGTCCCTCACTATCAGACTCTGCTTCCACACTCTCTCCAGGAGCCTTCTTCCTTCTTCAAAGCGTGCACACTTGTCGGCCAGGCGTGAGCTCGGCGGCGTCTTTCACTTTGCACATCGCCATCTCCTCTCTCATCCAAATGACTTCAGACATTACGATGGAATGCACTAATCACTGCAGCAGGTGGGCGTCCAGGATGTTGTAGTGCACTGATTGAATCTCTGGATGAATTTATGCAGGACTCCTCCTTCTACAGGCAAGCAGGTGGAGATCACTCTCCAGCCATGAGGCTTGTGGCCGCCTGTGAAGGCACCAACAAATTGGTGGCACAAATCTGCCCAGGAAGAAATAGAGCCATCCGGCATGTGCATGAGCCAAGATCTGACGTTTGACTTGAGCACCAAGGGGAAGTAGTTGGCGAGGATCTTGTCGTCTCGTCCCCCCGCAGCTTGCACCGCAATGGTGTAGATACTGAGGAACTCCGATGGATGTGTCCTGCCGTCGTACTTCTCCGGCACATCTGGTTTGAAGTTCTTCGTCGGGCCACCGGACTTGCCGCAGCTCACGAGTGAGCGCAGGCAACCTATCGCGTCTGACAAGTCGCTGGTTCCCTCGGCGCATGCATATCGACGGTGGGCCCGGCGCGTTGGTCGATTGATGGCGCTTCTCTTGGCCTTCGACACGGGTTTGGCGTCCTCTTCTTCCGCTCGAAGAACTTGGCGTTGGTCGCGGCGAGCACGTGGATCCGGCGGCGCCGTGGAGTCACTGTCGAGGTGGATCCGGCAGTCGGCGATCTTGGTCTTCGGGAAGGGAGTGTAAGGTGGGTGCACCCCGCAAGTCTCGTCGCCATCGGCTCGCGCCTTATCGCCCGTCGCGGCTGCGGCACTTGGTTGCAGCGGGGCGTCGCCGTTAAGCGAAATCGATGAGACTTTGGTTGTGGCCCTCCATTAAATCGACCTTATCGGCCGTTGGAGGGTAATCTAGAAACAATTGAGCTCTTGCCAAGGCTTCCGCTGGTGTGGTTGGCGGCAGCGGTGTATGGAAGCGAAGAACGAGATGTGCTCGGACTCTAACCAAGTTAGGAGGCAGCATCCGCCCGGCGACCGTACCCCACTCGCCGGCATCTTTGGGCGCATGCGGGTCTCGAGGCCTCGGGATCCTCGGCAGCCTTGATCCAATGGCGTATGGCGCCCACGAGCATCATGGCGCTATCTCGTCCCGCCTCCTGCGATGGGCGCGTGCGGTTCAGACGCCGACGCCGCAGCGCGTTGTCCTTGGACCTGGCAGCATCGTGGGCTCTCTCGGCGACGCCGGTCCCTCCGCCATGCGTTCCCCACCGCTGGCAGCTCCGGTGGTGGTGGGTTCGACGCGGACGGCTCAGCTGCTGCCGACGTATGGTGTCTTCCCCCTTCTTCGTTTCTCTGTAAGGGTAGTACCCATCCACCAGCTCATTCCTGTTGAGCAGGGGGTCGAAGAGGGCCCGCTCTTTACTGCAGCGCCATGAGTCGCTGCGCCTCGGCAATTCACGCCCTTCCCTTATCGGCCTTGAGCCATCGGCGATCGCGGTGAAGGAAGCGGCGTGGGGTGGCACGATGGCGCGGTCACGGTAGGCGTCCTCTCTAGGGGCTCGAGAAGGAAGGGAAAGCGGCGGGGTTTTCGATGTGACAGCGAGGGCAAGTGGGCGTCCCGCCCGGTTCCCCGCTTATAAAGGGAGAGGGCTGGCGTTCGATTTTCCAAATAAAAAAGCCCCACGATCTCCCCACGGCGCCACGTCCGGACGTGCCGTTAAGTGGGAGGCGTGGTGGGTCAAAACGAAATAACGGCGTAATAAAGACCACGCTACGCCCGATCTTTGTTTTGGGCCTGGCCCAACAGAGCTTGGCGCCGTGTGTGGCCCAGGCCGAGGCTCTGCCGGTGTACTAGAGTAAGGTACCTAGTACCCGAACTCGTCTGCAGACGATCGTAGCGCCTAAGGCGGGCCGGCCTGATGGCCGCTAAGACCCTCAAGTAGCTCCTTGGAGCCATTCAAAACAAAGCAACCAAGACCCGGCAAGAGGAGCTTGCCGGAAGGCCACTCGGTATGCCGAAGAAACAGAAACAAGGCCCGGCAAGAGGAGCTTGCGGGAGGCTGGCGCGCCGAACCCCCAAAGCGCGACAAGGTTCCCGCGTCAAAGGCGCTTGCCGGGCGACGACTCTCTTCATCTCGCTCCAGCTCACGCCAGCGTGTCACCACGGGCTCACCCAGGGCAGCGTGTCGGGGCTGTGCAGCCAGCCGAGAGTAGCGACAACAGCGACAAGCTACCATCGTGGCGAACGGAGGCGCCGCTTAACGGTCCCTCGTCGCACTGTTGAGGCGGCAGAGGCGGGCATTGATGACTCTTGTCCCTTGCCGTCAGAGTTAGGTATAGGTTACTGTACACTGTACATAGCGGCGTACCAACCTATGTTTTTACTACCTTACCCTTGTCTACTTGCCATATGTGGTAACCCCTTGTGCCTATAAAAGGAGGCCCGGGGGCAACGTAGAAGGGGTTCGGTTCAGCTCGACAGAAGACCACACTCACGCTAGGTCTTGTAGCCCGCATTGCTCCCTAGCAAGAATAGAAGATAATCCACAAAGCAGCAGTAGGAGTATTATCTCTCCGGAGAGCTCCGAAGCTGGGTAAAAATCCGCTCGTGTGCATTGCCTCGATCTGCTCTTTGTGCAACCTCCGCCCCCCTCCGAACCACAAGGGACCAGGGTCCCGTAGGTGCTCGTGGGGCACGACCAGCTCACCCCCCGACATCTTTGGCGCGCCAGGTAGGGGGCGTCGAGGCTGTGCGAACCTGATCCGGTGGTCGCCTGAGCAACTTCATCGACATCTTCGTCGACATGGCGCCGAAGAAGAAGCCGTCGGCAGCAGCTGAGCCGTCCGCGTCGAACCCACCACCACCGGAGCCGTCAGGCGGTGGGGGAAACGCTGGCGGAGGGACCGGCATCGCTGAGAGAGCCCACGATGCCGCCAAGTCCAAGGACAACACGGCGCGGGCGTCGGCGTCCGAATCTGCATCGCGTCCATCGCAGGAGGCGCGGGACAGACAGCGCCACGATGCTCGTGGCGCCATACGCTCATTGGATCAAGGCTAAGCTGGAGGATCCCGAGGCCCTCGAGACCCGCATGCGCCCCAGCATGCCGGTACGAGTGGGAATGCGATCGCTGGGCGGGATGCTGCTCCTCCTAACTTGGTTAGGAGTCCGAGCACATCCCGTTCTTCACTCCGTACACCGTTGCCGCCAACCACACCAGCGGAAGCCTTGGCAAGAGCTCAATTGCTCCTAGATTACCCTCCAACGGCCGATAAGGTCGACGAATGGAGGGCCACAATTCAAATCTCATCGGTTTCGCTTAACGGCGACGCCCCGCGACAACCAAGTGCTTCGCAGCGCGACGGGCGACAAAGCGCGAGCCGATGGCGACGAGACTTCTGCGGGTGCACCCACCGTACACTCCCCTTCCCGAAGGCCAAGATCGCCGACTCGCCGGATCCACCTCGACAGCGACTCCACGGCGTCGTCGGATCCACGAGCTCGTCGCGACCAACGCCAAGTTCTTCGAGCGGCAAGAAGAGGACGCCGAACCAGATCGAAGGCCAAGAGAAGCGCCACATCAATCGACCAACGCGCGGGCCCACCGTCGATATGCATGTGTCGGGGAACCAGCGACTTGTCGACGCGTAGGTTGCCCTGCGTTCACTCGTGAGCTGCGGCAAGTCCGGTGGCCCGACAAGAAGAACTTCAAACCAGATGTGCCGAGAAGTACGACGGCAGGACACATCCATCGGAGTTCCTCAAGATCTACACCATTGCGGTGCAAGCTGCGGGGGCGAGACGACAAGATCCTCGCCAACTACTTCCCTTGGTGCTCAAGCCAAACGCCGATCTTGGCTCATGCACTTGCCGGATGGCTCTATTTCTTCTGGGCAGATTTGTGCCACCAGTTTGTTGGCGCCTTCACAGCGACCACAAGCCTCATGGTCGGAGAGTGATCTCCACCTGCTTGCCCGTAAGGAGGAATCCTCGCAAATTCATCCAAAGATTCATCAGTGCACTACAACATCCAGACGCCCACCCCTGCTGCGGTGATTAGTGCATTCCATCGTAATGTACGAAATCGCAGGATGAGAGAGGAGATGGCGATGTGCAAAGTGAAAGACGCCAACAGCTCTACGCCAGGCCGACAAGTGTGCGCTGTGAAGAAGGAAGAAGGCTCCTGAGAGAGAGTGGGAGCAGAGTCGATAGTGAGGGACCGCCTGCAAGGAATAGCCAAGGGCGGAACAATAGGAGGAAGAATAGCCAAGAAGTACTAGTTGTCGAGCAGTCCGCAAGGATGGTGCCGCCAACAAAGCCAAGACCGGTGGCTCCGCAAGGAGGTTGTTGTAGACGCCGACCGCCAAGCTGTGGCGGCACCGACAAGCCCGACGGCTCCAACAAGCAAGATCAGTAAAATCCACCGCACTAAGGGCCACGATCTCCAAAGCTGCAAGAAAGTCGAGCAGCTTGTTGAGCTACGTAAAGCTGAATACGAGCGCGTAGACAAAGAGAAGGCCCAAGAAGGTGCAGTGCTGCAAGTAAAAGAGACCCGTCGGGAGGACGCCATGGCAAGGCCAAGCAGCGGCAAGGAGACAGACCTCCCGTGGCGCGACCGGAAGAAGATGAAGATGAAGATGACGAGGATTATGAAGACGATGAAGCTGATGAGCATGAGTTTCAAAAGGCAACAGAGGTCCTTTGCGTCCGACGGTGGTGCGTCTTTGCATACCTCGACCGCCAACTCAAGCAATGGATGCGTGAGGTCAATGCAGCAGAACCATCCATAGAGTCACGCAAACCTCGAAGTGGTCCAAAGACGCCCATCATCTTTGACATTGAGGATCACCCCGATCGCATCATCGCGGTCGGGTGCTTGCCGATGTTGGTCTCACCAACCATCCGCAACCTCAAGGTCACAAAGATGCTGGTTGACGGCGGGCGGCCTGAATTTGATCTCCTCTGCAGTGCTCCGTAAGCTTCAAATCCACGACAACAGAGCTCAAGAAACCGGTACTTTCCAAGGAATCAACCCAGAAGGAGCAAGCCCAAGGGAAGATCACGTTGCGGTGACATTCGGCAGCGAGCTCAACTTCGAACGAGAGGGTCACATTCGACGTCGCCGATTTCCCATTGCCCTACAATGGCATACTCGGCCGTCCGGCGCCGCCAAGTTCATGGCCGCCTCATTATGCTTACAACCTACTCAAGATGCCCGCCCGATAAGCGCTATTTCTGTCCATGGCGACAAGAAAGATGCACTTATCTGCGCCGACAAGATTTACCGGATGCAGCAGCAGCGCCAAATAGCAAACCACTTGCCGCTGAAACTCCCGGGAGAAGAAGACCACCAGGTCCGGCAAGAGCTCTGTTCCCACTCCGCAAGCGCACCTCTTCGGAGTGCTGCGCTACCGCCGAGGACGCACCATCGAGCTCCACCGCAAGTGCAACAAGACGATGGCAGCTCCGCCAAAGACCAAGAAGGTGCCCGCCAAGGAGGACGGCAGACGGTGGTACCTACACCATCGCTGCCACGCTTGATCCTAAATAGGAAGGCGAGCTCGTTGCTTTCCCACGGCGAATGTCGATGTGTTTGCATGGCAACCATCCGACATCCCCGTGTTCCTGTGAAAGTAATTGAGCACCACCTAGCTGTCTGTCCTCACGCGTGGCCCGTCAAGCAAAAAGTTAGGAAACAGCAAAGGAGCGCCAAGAATTCATAGCGAAGAGATCAAGAAATTGGAAGCAGCGGGGCTTGTCGAGGAGTCCTCCACCCCACGTGGTTGGCCAATCCGTAGTGGTACGCAAGGCTAATGGGAAATGGAGACTTTGTATTGACTTCACAGACGTTAATAAAGCTTGTCCCAAGGACCCATTTCCTTGCCGCCAGATCGACCAGATTGTTGACTCCACGCCGGGTGCGATCCGCTTTCGCTTCTTGATGCATATTCAGATATCATCAGATCTTCATGGCGAAGAGGATGAAGAGAAACCGCATTCATCACACCATGTGGCACGATCGCTTATACGGATGCCTTTCGGTTTGAAGAATGCTGGTTCAACCTTTGCAAGGGTAGTCCATGATGCTTTTGGACCACAGATACACGTAAATGTAGAAGCCTACATGGATGACATAGTGGTCAAGAGCAAGAGACAAGGCAACCTTGGTTCGAGATCTAGATGAGACGCTTACAAACCTGCGCAAGATCAACCTCAAGCTCAACCCCGAGAAGTGCGTGTTTGGAGTCCCTTCCGCAAGCTTCTCGGTTCTTTGTATCTCAGCGAGGAATTGAAGCCAATCCCGACAAGATCAAGGCCATCGAGCAGATCAAGCACCAAAATCGCCAAGGATGTCGTGAAGCTTGCGGTTATGTGGCTGCTCTCGGAGGTTCATCTCTAAGTCTGCTGAGCGCTCTCGCCGCTTTTTCAAGATTTTGAAAAGGCAGGTCCAATGAAATGGACTCGAAGCGGAGGCTGCGCTGCAGACTTGAAGAGATACCTGTCCTCCACTCCGATACTTGTCGCACCTAAACCACAAGAGAAGTTGTTGCTGTATATAGCAGCGACCAATCAAGTGGCTAGTGCTGCGTTAGTAGCGGAGAGGAGGCGATGATGAGCCGCAACCGAGGCAAAAGGCCCAGCGACGAAGCGGGGCTTCGCCACAAGCTCGTCCCGCAAGGACGGATCAGCGCAGGGTGCGACAAGATACGGAAGAAGATGGTGCGCGCCCAGTGTACTTTGTCGGTTCTTCGCAGGGGCTAGATCGAGGTACTGCGTGCGTAAGCTGCTTTTCGCCTCCTCATGGCCTCGAGGAAGCTGCGCCATTACTTCCAAGCACATGAGATAACAGTTGTCACTGCTTTCAATCAAGAGGATTTTGCAAATCCGTACAACAGCAGGATTGTTGAGTGGGCGCTGAACTGCAAGCTTTGGTCTCAAGTTCGAGAGCACTCCAACTATCCAGAGCAGGGCATTGGCAGAATTCATAGCAGAATGGACGCCAACGCAGGATGAAGAGATTCCGGAGACAAGCATCCCCGTCGAGGAGGCAAATAAAGAGTGGCTGTTGTACTTTGATGGTGCTTTCAAGCTGCAAGGCGCCGGTGTCGGGCGTGCTGCTCATCGCACCCACCGGAGAGCACCTCAAGTACATAGTCCAGATGCACTTTCCCAAGGAACAAGCAACAAACAATACCGCAGAGTATGAAGGCTTGCTTGCCGGTCTCGTGGATTGCAAAGTGGACCTTGGGATTAAGAAGCTCATTGTCGGGAGACTCACAACTTGTCGTCCGCCAAGTGAACAAAGACTACCAGAGTCCATTGATGGAAGCGTCGCCGATGAAGTGAGGAAGCTGGAAGAGCACTTTGAAGGCTCGCAAATGGAACACGCTCCAAGAGCGCAGAATGATATAGCTGATGGCCTCTCCAAATGTGCCGCACTTAAGTTACCTGTGGAACCAGGAATTTTGTGCTCAAGCTGACTCAGCCAACCGTGGCACCATCAACAGAGACAGAGCAAGAAGAGAAAATTGGTTTCCGGCGACTACTTCCCGCAGAGCTCTCAAGCCGCCGCCAAGAAGGTCCCTAAAACCAACGCAATATCACCGAGGAGCAGTCTGCCCGACAAACCATGCAGTTTGTATCGTTGAAGCAAACGCCCCGACAAGCTTAGCTCCGCAAGTTTGACGGGAACATCGAGCTCCGGCGGACCCGCAGGTCCTTGCCGAGAAGCTGATGGTCCCGCAGGATAGATGAGCCTTTAGTCCTCGTTGTCGAGCCACAGCTCCAACTTGGGCACAGCAGATCGCCCATTTCCTTCTGCACAGAGAACTTCCCAAGAGCAAGAAGAAGCGGAAAAGTAGCCCGGCAATAAGTATGTACCAGTTTGTTGACAACATCCTGCATGTAAGAAGACTCAACGGAGTGAAATTGAAGTGTATTTGCCGGAAGATGGATGTAAGCTGTTGGCGAGATACACGGAGGCATATGTGGTCACCACATTGGCGCAAGAGCACTTGCCGCAAAGCTTCCGGCAAGGTTTCTTCCGCCGAAGCCCTCCAGATGCAATCGCACAAGTAACCAAGTGTGAAGCGCAAGGCCCATTCAAAACAGATACACCAGCCAGCTCAAGCTCTCCAGACGATACCTTTATCCTGCCCTTCTCGGTCCTGGGCTCGACATCCTCGCCCCTTCCCCGAAGCTGTCGGGGCTTTGAGTACTTGTACGTCGTAATCGACAAGTTCACAAAGTGGCCGGAAGTGGAACCAAGAGGAAGGTGACAGACAAGTCACCGTCAAGTTCTTCAGTCAATTGTTTGCCGCTTTGGGATCCCTAACCGGATCATCACCGACAACGCACACACGTTCACGAGTCGCACCTTCATGCAAGACGCCCAAGATCTTGGCGCCAAGATCTGCTTTGCTTCCGCTGCTCATCCGAGAAGCAACGGTCAAGCAGAGAGAGCAAACGCTGAAGTGCTGCGAGGACTCAAGACCGTAACTTTCGACAGTGCTGCACAAGTGCGGAAGGAACTGGATCGAGGAGCTGCCGGGTTCTTTGGTCGATCAGACGACGCCAAATCGAGCCATCGCCGACACCCTTTGCTCTAGTCTACGGAGCAGAGGCAGTTCTCCCACGGAACTCAGATACGGGTCACCTCGAGTGCTCGCTATGATGAGTTTGAGCAAGAGCAGCTGCGACAAGATGACGCGCTGCTCCTCGAGGAAGATCGCCTTCAGTCAGTTGTACGAGCTGCTCGTTACCAAGCAAGCTTTGCGCCGCTACCATAGCCGCAGTTAATGCCGAAGCTTCGAGGAAGGCGACCTTGTTCTTCGCGCGCTCAATCCGCCAAGAATTCCAACAAGTTGACGCCAAGGGAAGGCCCTTATCGGGTAAAACGAGTCACTAGGCCCGGCGCTGTCCGCTTTGAGACCAAGACGGCTTTCCGTGAGCAATTCCTCGAACATAGAGCATCTTCGAAGTTTTACCCATGAGGCGCGGTTGTTTAACTGCTCCGCAACCACCCTTTTGTACAAGTCTTGCCGCTGTTGCATGTAATCCTTTGTACAAAGCCGGGCGCAGACCTGCAGCATCAAGAAGCCTATGGTTGCGCACATTTTGTTAATACATGCTTTCATAATCATATATGCATGTGTTTACTAACAACCTTGTGCAGCACCCACACCCGTAAGTTTATAATGAGCCATTAGGCTTCACAACTTTCTTTTTCTTTCTTTCTTCTCAAACAAGAAGAAGGTTCATCCACCCACAAGTTAACCGGGGAGGAGAGGAGGAGATAATGATGTGGGCCGACAAGCCGCCGAGGAACCATCGCTTTGCGGAAAATGGACAATGTAAAAGCTAAGTTGCTAAGTTTAACCGACCAGTTTTAAATTTTTGAGTTATCTTCCTAACGATAAGTACTTTGTATGGAAAACCTGCAGCGCTGAGGAACCAAATCGTGACTAGTCGCGCCTTACTTTGTTTCGAGTCCGCTCAACAACTTAAGTGAGCTGCGCTAGTCCGCGACGAGGTTGCTTGTCGGAAGCGACCCGCCAAGCAGTGCTGCTGAAGTTCCACACTCGGCGCAAGGGCAAGGGTGCCGCACCGCAAGTTTCCGGAAAGCGAGGGCAGAAACATACAAGGAAGAAATCGAGCAAAGGAAATAACGTTGCATTCGATTGCCAAGATGGCGTATATTACGAAAATAGCTCATCGCGGCACTAGCTAAATCATTCTCGTAACTGAAATAACAGCGAAGAGAAGAAAGGTGCGCCAGATCCAAACCCCGCAAGCTAGAGTTGCCGGGGCCGCGGTAAGTCGGAGTTGCGGGAGGCTGCGGCAAACCAGAGTTGCCGGGCTGCGATATTAGATAAGCCTTCGTCCTTCCTCAAACATCCTCTTTCATTAAAAACATTCTACTCGGATACAGTCCGTGGAGAGTGAAAACATGAAAGAGAGGATTACAAGTTTTAAATGCAAATAAGGCCCAAGGCTTACAAATTAAAAGATAAGATGCCCGTAATCCCTTTTCTGTCCCTATCTTCGGAGGTAGGTTGAGGAGGCGGAAGGGCAAAAGAAGCGCCTCGCTGAGCTACAGTGCCGAAGGCACCAAGAGAACATGCCGGGGCTCTCCAAGACTTGACGGGATGGCGGCGCCGAAGCGGGCTCAAGACGGGCGACAGGACGCCAAGACGCTGTCGAGGGCACTACGCCTTGTACTCCGACTTGACGGCCTTGTCGCCATCCTCTTCCCTTCCGCAGCCTCCCACGCCAGCCGCCCAAGGAGACGCACCCGGGGAGTTCAAGGAGCCGCGACACGGATGATGGGGTCGCCGGTAACGCCGGAGCGGGCGCCTCGCAACTAGTTGGGCCTGCTACCCTCGTTGTCGCCGCCGCTTCTCCTCCTCGCCACTCGCCGAGGAGGAATCGCCGCTGTCGGAGGAGCTATCCACGCAGCACCTTGCCCGAAAAGCCAAGATCCCCAAGACCTTGACGGAGAGGAGGTCACCCTCCATTAACTTAAAATGGAGGGTAAACCCCGCCAAAGAAGTTGTGGATGCGGCGTAATGTCTTCCATCCACGGTCAAGGTACATCACATTAGGGGCTGGGAATACAACGCGACTCGCTGTGTCGCTGATCCCACAGCCCCTCATGTGCAACCTCAACGTCTCGGCGGATCCGACTCATCGCCATCGCGAACGGAGCTGGAAGCAGAGACGACGACGAGGCGCCAGCAAGCAGCTTGACAAAGAACTCACAAGGGTCGCCCCTCAGATGGACCACCGGCGGGGCGGGACGGCGCGCCGCCGCGCCCGCCTCTTCCCAACGCCTCGAGCTCGCCCACGACCTCGCCCTCGGAGAGGAATCGCGACGGCAGGCGGAGACGGCGCACCGCCCGCCCCGCCTCCCCCCGGCACTCGACCTGCCCACGACCTCGCCCCTCCCTCTTCCCCTGCGTGTCGGCTCCGCCACCCCAGGCGTGGGATTGGGAGGGTGCGCTGCTTAGCTGCGACCGCCGCCACCGATGGAGAACCAAGGTTCCTCTCTCCATGGTGAATGAGAGGAAGGGAGCAGAAGTTGAAGAAAGGAAGGGATGGGAGAGTGCGGGCTTTTGCGCCCCCGTCCCTTCTTAAAAAGAGCAAGGTGGGGGCTCGGCCGCCTCGCCGGGCGAATCGAGGCGCAGGAAGAGCAGGGAATCAGACAGAACGGCTGCCTCTCCGCCGCAACGCCAAGTTTCACTTCCACCGCCTGCGTGACCCAGAGTGCATGGGAACCACGTGGCGGAGGTGCAGAATCGAGGCGACGGATGAGGCGACCTCACGACGCCCACTTCACCCACTATACTACACCACAATGCGTTGCTCAGACGGTGGAACGAGGGTCCAGGCAAGTAACGGCCAAGCCACTACGGCAGAATCGCGGCCTGCCCACGTATTTACGCCTGCGGTGCCGCTCTGTGGAAGGGGTCCAGGCATGGGCCACGCCTAAGGTCGCTGGCCTCGGTTCGCCAGATTCCTCAAGCTGAGCCATTCAAGCGCAAAGAACTAAGACCGCAAGAGGAGCTTGCCGAAGGCCACCAGGCGCGAAGAACAAGATGCCCGGCAAGAGGAGCTTGCCGGAAGGTTTAAGGTTCGCCGCCCTCAAGCGTACAAGTGCCCAAGGCGCTTTTCCGGCGGCGATCTTCTTTCACTGTACACCCAGATCACCCGCCAACGTGGTCACAACGGGTTCACCGAAGGACCGTGGTCAGGGTACTGCAGCCACGGAGAGTAGCGACACAGAGAATGTATAGGTACCATCTGGCGAATCTGAGGCGCACTTAATGCTCGCTGTGACCGCTCGGGCGTATCGAGACGGCATTGATGACTCTTGTCCCTTGCCGCCGAGTTAGGTATAGGTTATCGTGACACACGCATATAGCGGCGCATCAACCTATGTTTTACTACCTTACCCCGTCTACTTGCTATATGTGGTAACCCTTGTGCCTATAAAAGGAGGCCCTGGGGCAACGAGGGGTTCGTTCAGCTCGACAAGACCACACTCACGCTAGGTCTTGTAGCCCGTGATTGCTCCCTAGCAAGAACACAAGATAATCCACAAAGCAGCAAGAGGAGTATTATCTCCCGAGAGCCCGGTTGGGTAATTCATAGATCGCTGCCGATTCAGCTTAGGCTGTTTCGCTTCATATTAGATCAGGTCTCAGCTGGCTGGGGGCACGACTCAGCTCACCCCACGAGCTGGTCGTGGCCTCACGAGCACCTACGGACCCTGGTCCCTTGTGGTTCGAGGGGGGCGAGGTTGCACAAAGAGCAGATCGAGGCGATGCACACGAGATGTCGGGGTGAGCTGGTCGTGCCCCACGAGCACTTCCACGGACCCCTGGTCCCTTGTGGTTCTGAGGGGGCGGAGGTTGCACAAAGAGCAGATCGAGGCGATGCACACGAAGCGGATTTTTACCCAGCTCGAGCTCTCCGAGAGATAATACTCCTTACCGCTGCTTTGTGGATTATCTTGTGTTCTTGCTAGGGAGCAATGCGGCTACAAGACCAGCGTGAGTGTGGTCTTCCGTCGAGCTGAACCTAACACCTTCTAATTTGCCCCTGTGCCTCCTTTTATAGGCACAAGGGGTTACCACATATGGCAAGTAGACAAGGGTAAGGTAGTAAAACATAGGTTGGTACGCCGCATGTACAGGTACAAGAATCTATACCTAACTCGACGGCAAGGGACAAGAGTCATCAATGCCCATCTCTGCCGCCTTAACAAAGGCGACAGGGACTGCTAAGGCGCCTGCTCGCCACGATGGTAGCTTGTCGCCGTTGTCGCTACTCTCCGCTGGCTGCACAGCCCCCGACACGCTGCCCTGGGAGAGCCCCTGGTGACACGCTGGCGTGAGCTGGAGCGAGATGAGAGGTCGCCTCGCCGCAAGCGCCTTTGACGCGCGGGAACCTTGTCGCGCTTTGGGGTCGGCGCCCGCCTATTTTCCCGGCAAGCCCTCTTGCCGGGCCTTGTTTCTTGTTCTTTCGCGTTCGAGGTATTCTTCCCGCAAGCTCCTCTTGCCGGGTCTTGTTGCTTTGTTTTGAATGGCTCCAAGGAGCTATCGAGGGTCTTGGCGGCCATCGCCAGCCCGGCCTTAGCGCTATGATCGTCTGCACGAAGTTCGTGGTACTAGGGTACCCTTACCTAGTACACCGGCAGGAGCCCCCGGCTCGGGCCACACACGGCGCCAAGCTCATGGGCTGTGCCCAAAACAAAGGCACGGGCGCTGCTGGGTCCTGATTACGCCGCATTTGCCTTGGACCCACCACGCCTCCCACGAACGGCACGCTTCCGGACGTGGCGCCGTGGGGAGATCGGGCTTTTTATTTGGAAAATCGAACGCCTGCCCCTCTCCCCTTTATAAGCGGGGAACCGGGCAGACGCCCACTTGCTCGTCAGTCACATCGAAAACCCCGCCGCTTCCTTCCTTCGAGCCCTAGAGAGCGACGCCCGCCTCCATCGCCACCGTGCCACCCACGCCGCCTTCCTTCACCGCGACTCCTGGCGGTCTCAAGGCCGATAAGGGAAGGGCGGAATTGGCCGAGGCGCTAGCGACTCATGGCGCGCGGAAAGAGCGCGGGTCTTCGACCCCTCGCTCAATAGGAAGGAGCTGGTGGATGGTACTTACTCTTTTGGTCGACAAGGACTTGGCGATCCGCAAGACGAGGGTCATCTCCGCCGCCAGATTCGCTAAGGTCTCAATCGGCAACCCTTCTTCGCGATTTTTCTATTATGGGCTCGCCCGCCTTTTCTGAATTTTTCGTGATGTCATGAACACATATGGCCTCCGCCTCCTGACTTCACCCCCAACGCCATTCTTACCATGGCCGCTGCACATCTCTCGCGAGAACTTTGTCGGGTCCACCCAAACGCCGCACTCTTCCGCCATTATTTCTCACCCACCAGAGAGAGAGGAGAGCCACTTGCGGGAGGAATTGCATGGACCTCAGGATCGGCAAGAAGGAAGCATATCTTGACGGGAGTTGCGCAGAAGTGGGAGGAGTGGAGGGCTGATTGGTGTTGATCTAGAGGAGGAGCCCCAGCCTTTACCGCCTCAAGAAGACCCCCATAGTTCGTGGCAACGATCGAGCAACTTGGCCAGAGGACGACAAGTTGAAGATTGCCACGACTAGGATTTTGCGCCTCCGGCAAGCTGTGGCTTACCGTGAGGAGCAGCTTGGCTGACTTCCTTCGCCAGACAAGGGGCCTTTGCAGGAGAAAGGGAGGCCTGCTTGGGAGTTCCACAACGCCAAGGATATCATGAGGCTGCGCCTCGGTCTGAACTGAACTTCACCACCATGGAGCTTGACGGCATGCTGCGGAGTTGTTCAAGCCTCGAGCCGGATAACCTGTGATGGTGCATGCCGCCGAGGGAGTCGTGTTTTGTGCAACAACTCGTCACTTGATGGCATCCGTGCGATAATGCCGCCAGTGACTCCTATGGATCATTCCAACCAGCGCGCCAAAGATGTCGGGGTGAGCTGGTCGTGCCCACGAGCACCTACGGGACCCTCGGTCCCTTGTGGTTTGAGGGGGCGGAGGTTGCACAAAGAGCAGATCGAGGCGATGCACATGAGCGGATTTTACCCAGCTTCGAGCTCTCCGGAGAGATAATACTCCTACCGCTGCTTTGTGGATTATCTTGTGTTCTTGCTAGGGAGCAATGCGGCTACAAGACCTAGCGTGAGTGTGGTCTTCGTCGAAGCTGAACCGAACCCTTCTACGCTGCCCCGGCCTCCTTTATAGGCACAAGGGGTTACCACATATGGCAAGTAGACAAGGGTAAGGTAGTAAAACATAGGTTGGTACGCCGCTATGTACAAAGGTACAAGAATCTATACCTAACTCGACGGCAAGGGACAAGAGTCATCAATGCCCGCCTCGGCCGCCTAACAAAGGCGACAGGACCGCGGCGCGCCTCCGTCGCCATGATGGTAGCTTGTCGCCGCTTTGTCGCTACTCTCGCTGGCTGCACAGCCCCCTCGACACGCTGCCCTGGGAGAGCCCTGCAGTGACACGCTGGGGTGAGCCGAGCGGAGATGAAGAGAGGTCGCCGGCCTTGCAAGCGCCTTTGACGCCAAGGGAACCTTTGTCGCGCTTTGGGGCCCCGGGCGCCGGCTATTTTCCCGCAAGCTCCTCTTGCCGGGCCTTGTTTTTGTTTCTTTCACGCCTCGAGGGCCTTCCCGCAAGCCCTCTTGCCGGGTCTTGGTTGCTTTGTTTTGAATGGCTCCAAGGAGCTACTCGAGGGTCTTGAGGCCATCAGTCGGCCCGGCCTTGGTTGAAACGCCGACCTCGCCGACGAGAAGAGGCGGCTCACCCGCGACACCACTGCTCAGAGTTTGCGGCATTGCCACGAGGTTGGAGGAGGCTGCCGAGGCTGGCCGCCGCGCTGCTTGGGTTCACTGCCGAGGAGGCGGAGATGGCCGAGGCGGCAAGCCTTGCCACCAAGAAGAGTTCATCGTGGGGAGGAGCAGCCCGAGCTCGACAACGACCCGAGTGAGCATGTCGGGCGATCTCCTCCGCCAAGTAGCTTGCCGCAGGAGGAGCTCGCTGTCCCGCCAAGGAGACGCTTTCGAGGACCTGAGAAGTGGCGGGGAGCATATGGTCCAGCAGCCCGCCGCCTCGACGCTTCCCACCGCGGCAGCATCAAGCAAGCTGGGCGCCTATTCGCCATGGCGACGGGCGCAGGCCTTCGAGCCGCTGCCCCGCACTCCGCTAAGCGCCGAGGGAGTCCTTCCCCAATCCGCCGTGCCGAGCAGAGTTTGATCTCTCCGCCTCAGCTCGAGGAAGAAGAGGAAGAGTAAGATCTTGCCACCGCTATTCGTGATCTCCCAATTTATTGCTTTATCTTATATCCGACCGGTGCCACTTGAACTTTCTTCTTCGTGGCATTGGTTTAGAGAGCGTCAAGAGGGCCAAGACGCCGGTGGTTGTTGTCTCGCATTTACTTCTCAGCAACAGGGGCACGCCTGAAACTCCCTTGCCGGATCCGCAACCTTCGACAGCAGCATCCCCAAAGGCAGTCCCCAGCCAAGTACCGAACGCTTCACGTGGTTTGGCGCGCTACGGTGCTTTTTCATTACGGTATCTGGTTTATTGATTTCGCAGAGCAGCAGCAGCCACCCCATGGAGCGCCGGAGGCTACCCCGAGGTTCAGCCTCATCAGAGGCCCCGAGGTCACCCCGAGATTCCGCTTGCTTCAACCACGCCACCAAGGGAGGATTCTCCGCCAAGGGAGCACTCTCCGACAAGGGCTGGCGCCGACGCACCCCCGTGGTGGAGACCGCGCCACAGCCCCACCGCCGTAATCTTCTTGTTTGTAGCTTCCCTTGCCTGCTTCTTTTCTCTTCCAACATCTGCTTTGATTTGTGCTTCCTCTTCGACCATCGATCCATCCGCCGGAGACCCGATGGAAACCGAGGCCGCTGGCGAGGAAGACGCCGCATGGCGCACAAAGGTCGACGCCGCCAACGTGGAGGAGGAGGAAGCTGGTGCCGACAAGCCCGCCGGCAAGGAGGCTGCCGAGGCCACTGGTGGGGGTTGGGGAGGAGCCCATGATCGTGACCGACGGTCTGGAGGTCAGGAGCGCCAGGCGCAGACCGACCGGGCCGATCTCCCGCCACCGATGCCACACAGACTCGAGGAGCCCCAGCCCGGCGCCCACCCGAAAGCCGGTGAGGGTGTATTCATCAAGCTCCCTGCAGGCATCGAGCCTGTGGCGCCACCGAGGGGAGACCTTCGATGTGAGCTGCTTGCCTCCGCTGGCTGTCATCGGGTTGATGCCCCGAGCAGCAGTAAGCAGAACCCGAGGAGGAGCAGCTGTCAGAGGCTACTGCCGCTTATCGCGCCCGGCTGCCAAACTGAGTCTGTGGAGGCGCTTGTCGCGAGGGCGGAGCTGACTTGAGAAACGTGCATGGAAGAGCTCCAACGCGCCAACAAAGAGACTCTCCGACATAGCAGAGGCTCGGAGCATCTTGCCGAGGAGCGCACGGCCTTCATCTTGGAGAAGGGCGAGGTTGAGGAGCAGCAGAGGCTTGCCGGTGAGAAGCTCTCCGCCGAGAAGGTGAGCCGGCGCAGCGGAAGATCAACCTCGACAGCTTTTGAGGAAGATCTGCATGAAAGCAAACGATTGGGGCTACCCAAGAGGCAAAGATGCCGCTGCTGCCGCCGAGGCCGCCAAGAGAGATCTCGAGATGAGGGTGGCTCAGCTGGAGTCCACTCTCCAAGAGTGCCGAGGAGGTCGCCGGGGTGAAGCGCGAGCGTGAGAAGGACGCCACACCTCGGCGAAGCTGCAGGCCGCTTGGTTGAAAGGATCAAGGAAATCGATGCCGCCAAGGTCGCCAAGGCGGATCTGGAGCTGAAATTGACCACCTTGTTCGGAGACGTTGAACGGCGCCAGGAGCAGGAAACGGGCCTGCTGGAGAAAATCAAGGCCACCGAGGAGTTGTTGCTGAATGTCGTGACCGCCGTAATAATCTTCGACAGCATAATGCATTGGATGTAAGGTCTTGTGGACACCGCCACCGACATCCATAATGAGCTGATAGCGCTTTGGGATGACAGATCTTGGATATTCCACCGACGAGAACCTCCAACCCAGCAACAAGCTCAGCCTATTCTTCAAAGGCGGTTAAGGGGCATCCCGCGACTCGGGATGAGGTTCAAGCAAATCGGGGAGGAATCACGCCAAGTCTGTGCCGAGGCTCTCCGTAAGGTGTTGATGAAGTGGCCTTCCGCAACCCAAAGGCCGACTTCTCCAAGGCCCTCAAGTCCCCGCCTTCATCCGCCAATGTTGAAGCGCCAGACCCTTGTCGCACTCCATTGTGGACAGGGTGAGCGGAGTTAAGAGGCTCGAGGGCTACTGCGCGATTAGGCCGCCAAGTTCATCTTTTTCTTGTCGCCAGAGATCATGTTTAGGCGAAAAATCTATTAGATTCATGTATGTCATTATGTAATATACACTATCTTAGGCAATCGAATGCAACGTTATTTCCTTTGCTCGATTTCTTCCCTTGTATGTTTCGCCCCACGCTCGGGAAACTTGTCATAAGGGCACCCTTGCCGCGAGCGCCGAAAAGTGAACTTCAGCAGAGCCTCAAGGGGTCGCCACTGACAAGCAACCTCGTCAAGGACTAGCCGCAGCTCACTTAAGTTGTTGAGCGGACTCAAACAAAGTAAGGGTGCGATCACTAGTCACGATTTGGTTCCTCCGCCACAGGTTTTCCATACAAGGTACTTATCGCTCGAGGAAGATAACTCAAAAATTTAAAACTGGTCGCTTAAACTTAGCAACTTAGCTTTTCTCTGTTGTCCATTTTCCGCAAGGCGATGGTTCCTCGAGCGACGCTTGTCGGCCTCACATCATTATCTCCTCCTCTCCTCCCTTAACTTGTGGTGGATGAACCTTCTTCTTGTTTAAGAAGAAAGAAGAGAAAAGAAAGTCGAAGCCTAATGGCTCATTATCGCTATCGGGTGTGGGTGCTGCACAAGGTTGTTAGTAAACACATGCATATATGATTATGAAAGCATGTATTAACAAAATGTGCGCAACCATAGGCTTTATCGATGCATCGGGTCTGGCGCTCGCTTTGTACAAAGGATTACATGCAACAATCGCAAGACTTGTATGTAAAGGGTGGTTGCCGGAACGATTCCGCAACCGCTACCTATGGGTAAAACTTACTAAGATGCTCTATGTTCCGTGAATTGCTCACCGAAAGCCGCTTTCGGTCTCAAGGCGACAACGCCGCCTAGTGACTCGCTTTACCCGATAAGGGCCTTCCCACTTCGGTGTCAACTTGTTGGAATTTTGGCGGATTGAACGCTACCAAGAACAAGGTCGCTTTCCTCAAGCTTCCGCATTAACTTTGCGGCTATGGTAGCGACGAAAGCTTGTCGGGTAACGAGCAGCTCGCATAAAGCAGCTCTGAAGACGATCTTTCCTCGAGGAGCAGCGTCATCTTGTCGCAGCCTGCTCTTGCTCAAGCTCATCATAAGCGAGCACTCGAGGTGACCCGTGATACGAAGTTCCGTGGGGAGAACCGCTCCACGCTTGAGCTCTGTTCACTCCGCAAGCGACTCTTCTGAGTGCTGCGCTACCGCCGAGGACGCACCATCGAGCTCCACCGCAAGTGCAACAAGACGATGGCAGCTCCGCCAAAGACCAAGAAGGTGCCCGCTATGGAGGACGGGCATCTGTGGTACCTACACCATCGCCACGCTTGATCCTAAATAGGAAGGCGAGCTCGCTGCTTTCTCGCGGGCGTAATGTCGATGTGTTTGCATGGCAACCATCCGACATCCCCGTGTTCCTGTGAGTAATTGAGCACCACCTAGCTGTCCGTCCTCACGCCGCCCATCAAGCAAAAAGTTAGGAAACAGCAAAGGAGCGCCAAGAATTCATAGCGTAAGAGATCAAGAAATTGGAAGCAGCAGGCTTGTCGAGGAGTCCTCCACCCCACGGGTTGGCCAATCCGTAGTGGTACGCAAGGCTAATGGGAAATGGAGACTTTGTATTGACTTCACAGACGCTAATAATGCTTGTCCCAAGGACCCATTTCCTTGCCGCAGACGACCAGATTGTTGACTCCACACCGGGTGCGATCCGCTGCTTTTTGATGCATATTCAGATATCATCGATCTTCATGGCGTAAGAGGATGAAGAGAAACCGCATTCATCACACCATGTGGCACGATCGCTTTATACGGATGCCTTTCGTTTTGAAGAATGCTGGTTCAACCTTTGCAAGGGTAATCCATGATGCTTTTGGACCACAGATACACGTAAATGTAGAAGCTTACATGGATGACATAGTGGTCAAGAGCAGAGACAAGGCAACCTTGGTTCGAGATCTAGATGAGACGCTATAAACCTGCGCAAGATCAACCTCAAGCTCAACCCCGAGAAGTGCGGTTTGGAGTCCCTTCCGCAAGCTTCTCGTGTTCTTTGTATCTCAATGAGGAATTGAAGCCAATCCCGACAAGATCAAGGCCATCGAGCGCATCGAAGCACCAAAACGCCAAGGATGTCGTGAAGCTTGCCGATTGCCCGGCTGCTCTCAAGAGGTTCATCTCTAAGTCTCGCTGAGCGCTACCGCCGCTTTTTCAAGATTTTGAAAAGGCAAGTCCAATGAAATGGACTCGGCGGAGGCTGCGCCGCAGACTTGAAGAGATACTTGTCCTCCACTCCGATACTTGTCGCACCTAAACCACAAGAGAAGTTGTTATCAGATATAGCAGCACCAATCAAGTGGCTAGTGCTGCGTTAGTAGCGAGAGAGGAGGCGATGATGAGCCGGCAACCGAGGCATGTGCATCCAGCGACAAGCTGGGCTTCACCACCAAGCTCGTCCCGCAAGGACGGATCAGCGCAGGGCGACAAGATACGGAAGAAGATGGCAGCGTCAGGGTATTTTTGTCGGCCCTTTGCAGGGGGCTAGATCGAGGTACTCTTGTGTGCGTAAGCTGCTTTCGCCTCCTCATGGCCTCGAGGAAGCTGCGCCATTACTTCCAAGCACATGAGATAACAGCTGTCACTCGCTTCCAATCAAGAGGATTTTGCGAAATCCGTAGCAACAGCAGGATTGTTGAGTGGGCGCTGAACTGCAAGCTTTGGTCTCAAGTTCGAGAGCACTCCAACTATCTGCAGCAGGCATTGGCAGAATTCATAGCAGAATGGACGCCAACGCAGGATGAAGAGATTCCGAGACAAGCATCCCCGCCAAGGAGGCAAATAAAGAGTGGCTATTGTACTTTGATGGTGCTTTCGCTGAAGGCGCCGCTGGTCAAGCTGCTCATCGCACCCACCGGAGAGCACCTCAAGTACATAGTCCAGATGCACTTTCCCAAGGAACAAGCAACAAACAATACTGCAGTATGAAGGCTTGCTTGCCGGTCTCGTGATTGCAAAGGACCTGGATTAAGAAGCTCATTGTCGTGGAGACTCACGCTTGTCGTCCGCCAAGTGAATAAAGACTACCAGAGTCCATTGATGGAAGCGACGCCGATGAAGTGAGGAAGCTGGAAGAGCACTTTGAAGGCTCGCAAATGGAACACGCTCCAAGAGCGCAGTAATGATATAGCTGATGGCCTCTCCAAATGTGCCGCGACTTAAGTTACCTGTGGAACCAGGAATTTTGTGCTCAAGCTGACTCAGCCACCGTGGCACCATCAACAGATGTAGAAAGAAGAGAAAATTGGTTTCCGCGACTACTTCCCGCAGGGCTCTCTCAAGCCGCCGCCAAGAAGGTCCCTAAACCAACGCAAATATCACCGAGGAGCAGAGCCTCTGCAAATCTCGACAAACCATGCAGTTTGTATCGCTGAAGCAAACGCCTCCCGACAAGCTTAGCTCCTAAGAGTTTGACGGGAACATCGAGTTCTCGGACCCGCAGGTCCTTGCCATAGAAGCCGATGGTCCCGAAGAGTGATGATAAGACTTTTGTCTCTCTGTCGAGCCACAGTGCTCCAACTTGGGCACAGCAGATCGCCCATTTCCTTCAGACAGAGAACTTCCCAAGAGCAAGAAAAGGAAAAGTAGCCCTAAGAATAAGTATGTACCAGTTTGTTGACAACATCCTGCATGTAAGAAGACTCAACGGAGTGAAATTGAAGTGTATTTGCCGAAGATGGACAAGTTGTTGGCAGAGATACACGGAGGCATATGTGGTCACCACATTGGCGAAGAGCACTTGCCGCAAAGCTTCCGAAGGTTTCTTCCGCCGAAGCCCTCCAGATACAACCGCACAAGTAACCAAGTGTGAAGCGCAAGGCCCATTCAAAACAGATACACCAGCCAGCTCAAGCTCTCCGTGACGATACCTTTATCCCGGCCCTTCTCGACCGGGGTTTCGACATCTCGCCCTTCCCCGAAGGTGTCGGGGCTTTGAGTACTTGTACGTCGAATCGACAAGTTCACAAAGTGGCCGGAAGTGGAACCAAGGAGGAAGGTGAAAGTACAGCACCGTCAAGTTCTTCAGTCAATTGTTTGCCGCTTTGGGATCCCTAACCGGATCATCACCGACAACGCACACAGTTCACGAAGTCGCACCTTCATGCAAGACGCCCAAGATCTTACGCCAAGATTCAGCTTGCTTCCGCTGTTCATCCGAGAAGCAACGGTCAAGGTAGAGAGCAAACGCTGAAGTGTCGCGAGGACTCAAGACCGTAACTTTCGACTGTGCTGCACAAGCGGAAGGAACTGGATCGAGGAGCTGCCGCGGTTCTTTGGTCGATCAGACGACGCCAAATCGAGCCACCGCCGACACCCTTTGCTCTAGTCTACGGAGCAGAGGCAGTTCTCCCCACGGAACTCAGATACGGGTCACCGAAAGTGCTCGCTATGATGAGCTTTGAGCAAGAGCAGCTGCGACAAGATGACGCGTTGTTCTCGAGGAAGATCGCCTTCAGGCTGCTGTACGAGCTGCTCGTTATCAAAGAAGCTTTGCGCCGCTACCATAGCCGCAGTTAATGCCAAGCTTCGAGGAAGGTGACCTTGTTCTTCTGCCGCTCAATCCGCCAAGAATTCCAACAAGTTGACGCCAAGGGAAGGCCCTTATCGGGTAAAACGAAGTCACTAGGCCCGCGCTGTCCGCTTTGAGACCAAGACGGCTTCCCGTGAGCACCCTCGAACATAGAGCATCTTCAGAAGTTTTACCCATGAGGCGCCAAGGTTGGAATCCGCTCCGAAACCACCCTTTTGTACAAGTCCCGCCGTTGCATGTAATCTTTTGTACAAAGCCGCGCAGACTCGCTGCATCAAGAAAGCCAATGGTTGTGCACATTTTTGTTAATACATGCTTTCATAATCATATATGCACGTGTTTACTAACAACTTTGTGCAGCACCCACACCCGTAAGTTTATAATGAGCCATTAGGCTTCACGACTTTCTTTTTCTCTTCTTTCTTCTCAAACAAGAAGAAGGTTCATCCACCCACAAGTTAACCGGGGAGGAGAGGAGGAGATAATGTTAATGGCCTGTTGCCGCCGAGGAACCATCGCTTGCCGGAAAATGGACAATGTAAAAGCTAAGTTGCTAAGTTTAAGCGACCAGTTTTAAATTTTTGAGTTATCTTCCTCGAACGATAAGTACCTTTGTATGGAAAACTCGGCGTGAGGAACTAAATCGATGACTAGTCGCTGCTTACTTTGTTTCGAGTCCGCCAACAACTTAAGTGAGCTATGCTAGTCCGCAACGAGGTTGCTTGTCCAGAGCGACTCCGCCAAAGAGGCCGCCAAGTTTCAGACTTTGGCGCAAGGTAAGGGTGCCGCACCGCAAGTTTCCGGAAAGCGAGGGCAGAAACATACAAGGAAGAAATCGAGCAAAGGAAATAACGTTGCATCTTGACCGTCAAGATGGCGATATTACTTAAAATAGCTCATCGCGCACTAGCTAAATCATTCTCGTAATCGGAATAATAGCTTAAGAGAAGAAAGGTGCGCCAAGATCCAAACCCGGCTAAGCTTAGAGTTGCTGGGCTGGCGGCAAGCCGAGTTGCCGGAGGTCGCGGTAAACCAGAGTTGCTGGGCTGCGATATCGATAAGCCCTTCGTCTTCCTCAAACATCCTCTTCATTAAAACATTCTACTCGGATACAGTCCGTGGAGAGTGAAAAACATGAAAGAGAGGATTACAAGTTTTTAAATGGAGATGAAGAGAGGTCGCCCGCCTCGGCAAGCGCCTTTGACGCCAAGCGGGAACCTTGTCGCGCTTTGGGGCCCCGGCGCCGCCATTTTCCCGCAAGCTCCTCTTGCCGGGCCTTGTTTCTGTTTCTTTCACGCCTCGAGTATTCCCGCAAGCTCCTCTTGCCGGGTCTTGTTGCTTTGTTTTGAATGGCTCCAAGGAGCTACCGAGGGTCTTGGCGGCCATCAGGCCGGCCCGGCCTTGGTTGAAACGCCGATCTGCGCCGACGAGAAGAGGCGGCTCACCCGCCACACCACCGCTCAGAGTTTGCGGCATTGCCACGAGGTTGGAGGAGGCTGCCGAGGCCGCTGCCGGGCCGCTTTGGGTTCACCGCCGAGGAGGCGGAGATGGCCGAGGCGGCAAGCCTTGCCGACCAAGAAGAGTTCATCGGTGGGGAGGAGCAGCCCGAGCTCGACAACCACCCGAGTGAGCATGCCGGGCGCATCTCCTCCGGCCAAGTAGCTTGCCGCAGGAGGAGCTCGCTGTCCCGCCAAGGAGACGCTTTCGAGGACCGGAGAAGTGGCGGGGAGCATATGGTCCAGCAGCCGCCTCGCCGCGACGCGCTCCACCGCATCAAGCTGCTGGCTGGGCGCCTATTCGCCATGGCGACGGGCGCAGGCCTTCGAGCCGCTGCCCCGCACTCCGCTAAGCGCCGAGGGAGTCCTTCCCCAATCCGCCGTGCCGAGCAGAGTTTGATCTCTCCGCCTCAGCTCGAGGAAGAAGAGGAAGAGTAAGATCTTGCCACCGCTATTCAGATCTCCCAATTTATTGCTTTATCTTATATCCGACGGTGCCACTCAACTTTCTTCTTCAGGGCATTGGTTTAGAGAGCGTCGAAGAGGGCCAAGACGCCGGTGGTTGTTGTCTCAGACGACTCCTCAGAAACAGGGGCACGCCTGAAACTCCCTTGCCGGATCCGCAACCTTCGACAGAGCATCCCCAAGGCAGTCCCCAAACAGTAGTACCTGAACGCTTCACGTGGTTTGGCGGCATGGTGCTTTTTCTGTTTACATCGTATCTGGTTTATTGGATTTCGCAGGAGCAGAGCAGCCACCCCATGGAGCGCCGGAGGCTACCCCTGAGGTTCAGCCTCATCAGGAGGCCCCGGAGGTCACCCCCGAGATTCCGCTTGCTTCAACTACGCCACCAAGGGAGGATTCTCCGCCAAGGGAGCACTCTCCGACAAGGGCTGGCGCCGACGACCCCCCGGTGGTGGAGACCGCGGCCACAGGCCCCACCGCCGGTAATCTTCTTGTTTGGTAGCTTCCTTGGGTTACCTTTCTGCTTCTCTTCCAACATCTGCTTGATTTGTGCTTCCTCTTCGACCATCGATCCATCTGCCGGAGACCCGATGGAAACCGAGGCCGCTGGCGAGGAAGACGCCAAGGCGGCGGCAGGTCGACGCCGCCAACGTGGAGGAGGAGGAAGCAGGCCGACAAGCCCGCCGCAAGGAGGCTGCCGAGGCCACGGTGCAGGGGTTGGGAGGAGCCCGCGATCGACCGACGGCCCGGAGGCCGCAGGAGCGCCAGCGCTGCACCGACCGCCCGATCCCCCGCCACCGATGCCGCCGCCAGACTCGAGGAGCCCCAGCCCGGCGCCCACCAAAGCCGTGAGGGTGTCTTCATCAAGCTCCCGTGGGCATCGAGCTCCAGGGCGCCAGCCGAGGGGGAGACCTTCGATGCGGAGCTGCTTGCCTCCGCCGGGCTGTCACTGGTTGATGCCCCGAGCAGCAGCAGTGGTGAACCTGAGGAGGAGCAGCTGCTCAGGAGGCTACTGTCGCTATCGCGCCTCGACAAGCCAAACTGAGTCCGTGGAGGCGCTTGTCGCGAGGGCGGGAGCTGACTTGGAGAAACGTGCGGAAGAGCTCCAACGCGCCAACAAAGAGACTCTCCGGGACATAGCAGAGGCTCGGGAGCATCTTGCTGAGGAGCGCACGGCCTTCATCTTGGAGAAGGGCGAGGTTGAGGAGCAGCAGAGGCTTGCCGGTGAGAAGCTCTCCGCTCGAGAAGGTGAGCTGGCGCAGCGGAAGATCAACCTCGACAGCTTTGAGGAAGATCTCGCTGAAAGCAAACGATTGGCGGGCCACCCAAGAGGCAAAGATGCCGCCGCTGCTGCCGAGGCCGCCAAGAGAGATCTGAGATGAGGGTGGCTCAGCTGGAGTCCACTCTCCGTAAGAGTGCCGAGGAGGTCGCCGGGTGAAGCGCGAGCGTGAGAAGGACGCCACACCTCGGCGAGCTGCAGGCCGCTTGGTTGAAAGGATCAAGGAAATCGATGCCGCCAAGGTCGCCAAGGCGGATCTGGAGCTGAAATTGACCACCTTGTCGGAGACGTTGAACGGCGCCAGGAGCAGGAAACGGGCCTGCCGGAGAAAATCAAGGCCACCGAGGAGTTGTCCGAATGTCGTGACCGCCGTAATAATCTTCGACAGCATAATGCATTGGATGTAAGGTCTTGTGGACACCGCCACCGACATCCATAATGAGCTGATAGCGTTTGGGATGACAGATCTTGGATATTCCACCGACGAGAACCTCCAACCCAGCCAAGCTCATCCTATTCTTCAAAGGCGTGTTACGGGCATCCGCGACTCGATGAGGTTCCGCAATCAAGGAGGAATCACGCCAAGTCTCGTGCC
The DNA here is from genome assembly GCA_021605205.1 of Aegilops longissima. Lineage (NCBI taxonomy): Eukaryota > Viridiplantae > Streptophyta > Magnoliopsida > Poales > Poaceae > Aegilops > Aegilops longissima. Next base: position 210,118,305 of record CM038680.1, read on the forward strand.
GAGGTTTCCGTAAGGTGTTGATGAAGCTGGCCTTCCGCAACCCAAAGGCCGACTTCTCCAAGGCCCTCAAGTCCCTGCCTTCATCCGCCAATGTTGAAGCGCCAAGACCCTTGTCGCACCCATTGTGATGTGGTGAGCGGAGTTAAGAGGCTCGAGGGCTAATCGCGTGATTAGGCCGCCAAGTTCATCTTTTTTCTTGTCGCCAGAGATCATGTTTAGGCGAAAAATCTATTAGATCTCATGACAAGTCATTATGTAATATACACTATCTTAGGCAATCGAATGCAACGTTATTTCCTTTGCTCGATTTCTTCCCTTGTATGTTTCTGCCCCACGCTCGGGAACTTGCGGTGCGGCACCCTTTGCCATGAGCGCCGAAAAGCGGAACTTCAGCAGCTCTGGCAAGGGTCGCTATCGACAAGCAACCTCGCGGACTAGCCGCAGCTCACTTAAGTTGTTGAGCGGACTCAAACAAAGTAAGGGTGCGATTAGTCACGATTTGGTTCCTCCGCCGCACAGGTTTTCCATACAAGGTACTTATCGCTCGAGGAAGATAACTCAAAATTTAAAACTGGTCGCTTAAACTTAGCAACTTAGCTTTTCTCATTGTCCATTTTCCGCAAGGCGATGGTTCCTCGAGCGACGCTTGTCGGCCTACATCATTATCTCCTCCTCTCCTCCCCGCTAACTTGTGGGTGGATGAACCTTCTTCTTGTTTAAGAAGAAAGAAGAGAAAAGAAAGTCGTGAAGCCTAATGGCTCATTATCGCTATCGGTGTGGGTGCTGCACAAGGTTGTTAGTAAACACATGCATATATGATTATGAAAGCATGTATTAACAAAAATGTGCGCAACCATAGGCTTTATCGATGCACGGGTCTGCGCCGCTTTGTACAAAGGATTACATGCAACAGCGGCAAGACTTGTATAAAGGGTGGTTGCCGGAACGGATTCCGCAACCGCGCTTCATGGGTAAAACTTACGAAGATGCTCTATGTTCCGTGAATTGCTCACCGAAAGCCGCCTTCGTCTCAAGGCGACAACGCCGGCCTAGTGACTCGCTTTACCCGATAAGGGCCTTCCCACTTCGGTGTCAACTTGTTGGAATTCTTGGCGGATTGAACGCTACCAAGAACAAGGTCGCCTTCCTCAAGCTTCCGCATTAACTTTGCGGCTATGGTAGCGACGCAAAGCTTGCTGGTAACGAGCAGCTCGTACAAAGAGCCTCAAGACGATCTTCCTCGAGGAGCAGCGCGTCATCTTGTCGCAGCTGCTCTTGCTCAAGCTCATCATAAGCGAGCACTCGAGGTGACCCGATACGAAGTTCCGTGGGAGAACCGCCTCTACGCTTGAGCTCGCTGCCCACTCCGCAAGCGCACTCTTCGAGTGCTGCGCTACCGCCGAGGACGCACCATCGAGCTCCACCGCAAGTGCAACAAGACGATGGCAGCTCCGCCAAAGACCAAGAAGGTGCCCGCTAAGGAGGACGCAGACTGGTGGTACCTACACCATCGCCACGCTTGATCCTAAATAGGAAGGCGAGCTCGTTGCTTTCTCGCGGGCGAATGTCGATGTGTTTGCATGGCAACCATCCGACATCCCCGTGTTCCTGTGAAAGTAATTGAGCACCACCTAGCCGTCTGTCCTCACGCCGCCCATCAAGCAAAAAGTTAGGAAACAGCAAAGGAGCGCCAAGAATTCATAGCAGAAGAGATCAAGAAATTGGAAGCAGCAGGGCTTGTCAGAGGAGTCCTCCACCCCACGTGGTTGGCCAATCCGGTAGTGGTACGCAAGGCTAATGGGAAATGGAGACTTTGTATTGACTTCACAGACGTTAATAATGCTTGTCCCAAGGACCCATTTCCTTGCCGCGACGACCAGATTGTTGACTCCACACCGGGTGCGATCCGCTTTCGCTTTCTTGATGCATATTCAGATATCATCGATCTTCATGGCGAAGAGGATGAAGAGAAACCGCATTCATCACACCATGTGGCACGATCGCTTTATACGGATGCCTTCGGTTTGAAGAATGCTGGTTCAACCTTTGCAAGGGTAATCCATGATGCTTTGGACCACGGATACGTAAATGTAGAAGCCTACATGGATGACATAGTGGTCAAGAGCAGAGACAAGGCAACCTTGGTTCGAGATCTAGATGAGACGTTTACAAACCTGCGCAAGATCAACCTCAAGCTCAACCCCGAGAAGTGCGTGTTTGGAGTCCCTTCCGGCAAGCTTCTCAGGTTCTTTGTATCTCAGCGAGGAATTGAAGCCAATCCCGACAAGATCAAGGCCATCGAGCAGATCGAAGCACCAAAACGCGTCAAGGATGTCAGGAAGCTTGCCGATTGCCTGGCTGCTCTCAGCAGGTTCATCTCTAAGTCTGCTGAGCGCTACTCGCCGCTTTTCAAGATTTTGAAAAGGCAAGTCCAATGAAATGGACTCCCGAAGCGGAGGCTGCGCTGCAGGACTTGAAGAGATACTTGTCCTCCACTCCGATACTTGTCGCACCTAAACCACAAGAGAAGTTGCTACTGTATATAGCAGCGACCAATCAAGTGGCTAGTGCTGCGTTAGTAGCGGAGAGGGAGGCAGATGATGAGCCGGCAACCGAGGCATGTGCATCCAGCGACGAGCGGGGGGCTTCGCCGTCAAGCTCTGGTCCCGGCAAGGACGGATCAGCGCAGGGGTGCGACAAGATACGGAAGAAGATGGTGCAGCGCCCAAGGTACTTTTTCGGTTCCCTTTGCAGGGGGCTAGATCGAGGTACTCTTGTGTGCAGAAGCTGCTTTTCGGCCTCCTCATGGCCTCGAGGAAGCTGCGCCATTACTTCCAAGCACATGAGATAACAGCTGTCACTCGCTTCCAATCAAGAGGATTTTGCGTAATCCGTAGCAACAAAGCAGGATTGTTGAGTGGGCGCTGAACTGCTCAAGCTTTGGTCTCAAGTTCGAGAGCACTCCAACTATCAGAGAGCAGGGCATTGGCAGAATTCATAGCAGAATGGACGCCAACGCAGATGAAGAGATTCCGAGACAAGCATCCCGCCAAGGAGGCAAATAAAGAGTGGCTATTGTACTTTGATGGTGCTTTCTCGCTGCAAGGCGCCGGTGCCGGCGTGCTGCTCATCGCACCCACCGGAGAGCACCTCAAGTACATAGTCCAGATGCACTTTCCCAAGGAACAAGCAACAAACAATACCGCAGAGTATGAAGGCTTGCTTGCCGGTCTCGTGGATTGCAGTGGACCTTGGGATTAAGAAGCTCATTGTCGGGGAGACTCACAGCTTGTCGTCCGCCAAGTGAATAAAGACTACCGAGTCCATTGATGGAAGCGCACGCCGATGAAGTGAGGAAGCTGGAAGAGCACTTTGAAGGCTCGCAAATGGAACACGCTCCAAGAGCGCAGAATGATATAGCTGATGGCCTCTCCAAATGTGCCGCACTTAAGTTACCTCGTGGAACCAGGAATTTTGTGCTCAAGCGACTCACCAACCGTGGCACCATCAACAGATGACGAGCAAGAAGAGAAAATTGGTTTCGGCGATTACTTCCCGGCAGGGCTCTCTCAAGCCGCCAAGAAGGTCCCTAAAACCAACGCAAATATCACCGAGGAGCAGTCTGCTCCGACAAACCATGCAGTTTGTATCGTTGAAGCAAACGCCCCGACAAGCTTAGCTCCGCAGTTTGACGGGAACATCGAGTTCCGCGGACCCGCAGGTCCTGCCATAGAAGCTGATGGTCCCGCAGGATGATAAGACTTTTGTCCTCGTTGTCGAGCCACAGCTCCAACTTGGGCACAGAGATCGCCCATTTCCTTCAGACAGAGAACTTCCCAAGAGCAAGAAAAGCGGAAAAGTAGCCCTAAGAATCAAGTATGTACCAGTTTGTTGACAACATCCTGCATGTAAGAAGACTCAACGGAGTGAAATTGAAGTGTATTTGCCGAAGATGGATGAAGTTGTTGGCGAGATACACGGAGGCATATGTGGTCACCACATTGGCGCAAAGAGCACTTGCCGCAAAGCTTTCCGGCAAGGTTTCTTCCGCCGAAGCCCTCCAGATACAACCGCACAAGTAACCAAGTGTGAAGCGTGCGGCCCATTCAAAACAGATACACCAGCCAGCTCAAGCTCTCCAGACGATACCTTTATCCTGGCCCTTCTCGATCCGGGGCTCGACATCTCGCCCCTTCCCCGAAGCTGTCGGGGCTTTGAGTACTTGTACGTCGCAATCGACAAGTTCACAAAGTGGCCGGAAGTGGAACCAGTGAGGAAGGTGAAAGCACAATCACCGCCAAGTTCTTCAGTCAATTGTTTGCCGCTTTGGGATCCCTAACCGGATCATCACCGACAACGGCACACAGTTCACGAAGTCGCACCTTCATGCAGACGCCCAAGATCTTGGCGCCAAGATCTGCTTTGCTTCCGCTGCTCATCCGAGAAGCAACGGTCAAGCAGAGAGCAAACGCTGAAGTGCTGCGAGGACTCAAGACCGTAACTTTCGACAAAGCTGCACAAGTGCGGAAGGAACTGGATCGAGGAGCTGCCAGTGGTTCTTTGGTCGATCAGACGACGCCAAATCGAGCCATCGCCGACACCCTTTGCTCTAGTCTACGGAGCAGAGGCAGTTCTCCCCACGGAACTCAGATACGGGTCACCTCGAGTGCTCGCTATGATGAGCTTGAGCAAGAGCAGCTGCGACAAGATGACGCGTGTTCTCGAGGAAGATCGCCTTCAGGCTGCAGACGAGCTGCTCGTTACCAAAGAAGCTTTGCGCCGCTACCATAGCCGCAGTTAATGCCGAAGCTTCGAGGAAGGTGACCTTGTTCTTCGCTGCTCAATCCGCCAAGAATTCCAACAAGTTGACGCCAAGGGAAGGCCCTTATCGGGTAAAACGAGTCACTAGGCCCGGCGCTGTCCGCCTTTGAGACCAAGACGGCTTTCCGTGAGCAATTCCTCGAACATAGAGCATCTTCGAAGTTTTACCCATGAGGCGCGGTTGCCGGAATCCGTTCGAAACCACCCTTTTGTACAAGTCTTGCCGCTGTTGCATGTAATCCTTTGTACAAAGCCGGGCGCAGACCCCGTGCATCAGTAAAGCCAATGGTTGTGCACATTTTTGTTAATACATGCTTTCATAATCATATATGCACGTGTTTACTAACAACCTTGTGCAGCACCCACACCCGTAAGTTTATAATGAGCCATTAGGCTTCACGACTTTCTTTTTCTCTTCTTTCTTCTCAAACAAGAAGAAGGTTCATCCACCCACAAGTTAACCGGGGAGGAGAGGAGGAGATAATGTTGTGGGCGGACAAGCGCCGCCGAGGAACCATCGCCTTGCCGGAAAATGGACAATGAAAAGCTAAGTTGCTAAGTTTAAGCGACCAGTTTTAAATTTTTGAGTTATCTTCCTCGAACGATAAGTACCTTTGTATGGAAAACCCGCGCTGGAGGAACCAAATCGTGACTAGTCGCGCCTTACTTTGTTTCGAGTCCGCCAACAACTTAAGTGAGCTGCGGCTAGTCCGCAACGAGGTTGCTTGTCGGTAGCGACCCCTGCCAAAGAAGCTGCTGAAGTTTCAAGACTTCGGCGCCAAGGCAAAGGGTGCCGCACCGCAAGTTTCCGGAAAGCGAGGGCAGAAACATACAAGGGAAGAAATCGAGCAAAGGAAATAACGTTGCATTCGATCGCCAAGATGGCGATATTACTTAAAATAGCTCATCGCGCACTAGCTAAATCATTCTCAGAACTGAAATAATAGCGAAGAGAAGAAAGGTGCGCCGGCATCCAAACCCCGACAAGCTAGAGTTGCCGGGGGCTGCGGCAAGCCGGAGTTGCCGGAGGCTGCGGCAAACCAGAGTTGCCGGGGGCTGCGATATCAGATAAGCCCTTCGTCCTTCCTCAAACATCCCTCTTTCATTAAAAACATTCTACTCGGATACAGTCCGTGGAGAGTGAAAAACATGAAAGAGAGGATTACAAGTTTTAAATGCGATAAGGCCCAAGGCTTACAAATTAAAGATAAGATGCCCGTAATCCCTTTTCTGTCCCTATCTTCGTGAGGTAGGTTGAGGAGGCGGAAGGGCAAAAGAAGCGCCTCTGAGAGCTACAAAGCCGAAGGCACCAAGAGAACATGCCGGGCTCTCCAAGACTTGACGGGATGGCGGCGCCGTGGCGCGGGCTCAAGACGGGCGACAGGACGCCAAGACGCTGTCGAGGGCACTGCGCCAGACTCGAGTTGACGGCCTTGTCGCCATCCTCTTCCCTTCCGCAGCCTCCCCACGCCAGCGCCCAAGGAGACGACCCGGGAGTTCAAGGAGCCGGGCGACACGGATGATGGACCCATTTCACCCACGACACCACAATTACGCGTTGCACAGAGAAACGCGGTGGGCGCGTGCTGCTCGTGGGAGACGAGGGTCCAAGGCAAGTAACGGCGAATCAAGACCACGCTACCGCAGACTGCTTTTGGGCCTGGCCCAACAGAGCTTGGCGCGTGGTGGCCCAGTTCGGGGCTCTGCCGGTGTACTAGAGTAGGGGTACCCTAGTACCCCGAACTCGCACTGCAGACAGTCGCAGCGCCTAAGGTCGGGCCGCCTAATGGCCGCTAAGACCTCAAGAGCTCCCTTGGAGCCATTCAAGAGCAAAGCAACAAGACCCCGCAAGAGGAGCTTGCCGGAAGGCCACTCAGCGCGCGAAGAAACAAGAACAAGGCCCCGCAAGAGGAGCTTGCCGGAAGGCTTGGCAGCGCAGAGCCCCAAAGCGCGACAAGGTTCCCGCCATGGCAAGGCGCTTGTCGGGCGGGCGACCTCTTCATCTCCGCCCCAGCTCACCCGCTAACGTGTCACCACGGGCTCTCCCAAGGACGCGCGTCGGGGCTGCAGCCAGCCGGAGAGTAGCGACAAGCAGCGCCGACAAGCTACCATCGTGGCGAACGGAGGCGCACTTAACGGTCCTCGTCAGACCGTTTCGGGCGATCGAGACGGGCATTGATGACTCTTGTCCTTGCCGTCGAAAGTTAGGTATAGGTTATCTTGACACCGCATATAGCGGCGCATCAACCTATGTTTTTACTACCTTACCCTTGTCTACTTGCCATATGTGGTAACCCCTTGTGCCTATAAAAGGAGGCCTGGGGCAACGAGAGGGGTTCGGTTCAGCTCGACAAAAGACCACACTCACGCTTAGGTCTTGTAGCCCGCATTGCTCCCTAGCAAGAACACAAGATAATCCACAGAGCAGTAGTAGGAGTATTATCTCCCGAGAGCTCCGGCTGGGTAAAATCCGCCGTGTGCATCGCCTCGATCTACTCTTTGTGCAACCTCCGCCCTCCAACCACAAGGGACCAGGGTCCCGTTGGTGCTCGTGGGGCACGACCAGCTCACCCCCCGACAGGGACCGTTTGCGTCTTTTGGCTCACGTATATGATAGTGTCGCTAGCATCCATATGACAAAGAACCCGGGCCGACATGGCTAGTCGTGAACCCAAAGCGGCGCTAACCTATGGGGACAGGCATACATGAATCATCGAGCATGTCGGTCATCAACGATGAATTCGGCTGTAGCACTGGCTAACAGGACTCCGTATCCCGGCTGTAGCAGCTAGGCAGGACTCAATATCACCGCGGACATTTCAAGGGATGACATATAGGAACGGCGAAACACATGCCGCCACCAAGTGTCCAAGCAGAGTGCTGGGCTAGCAGGACTCCGTGAACCGGCTGTAGCGGACTACTATCGCCGTAAGCACAAGACTACATTTCCCCATATGAGAGGCTGCCAAGGATAAACAACTAGTTTGTCGGATCCCACTCATACCAAGCATTTCAATCATACACGCAATATGCCCGATATGAGTAAATACAACAAGGCATCACAACAAAACTCTACAACTCAAATTACTTTATTTAAAAGGCTCCGAGGAGCCATACATAATATATCCATACAGGTAGGGGTCACATGAACCAACACTCAAGTCATACAAACATACAAGCACATGCGAAGCAAACTAGTCTCGAGTACGACTCTAGAAAGAAAGAAAGCTTGTTGAAGCCCTTCTATCTACAAAGGGCCCTTCACAAGCCTTGGATCACCACCGGTGGCTAGTTCACTCGCCGATGTCAAGGTCTACATAAAACCCATCGGAGGGGCAGTGTTGTCGTCCTAAAAACATTAATTACAAACATGAGTACAGAGGTACTCAAAGAAGTCTTACCACGTAATCCTATCATACATGCACATTCTCAAGAAGGTGGTGGAGTTATTTGCAGCAAGCCAGCTTTGACTTTTGGCTAAGCTATCCTACGTGACACCACTTGTAAAGCATTTGTCGCACACGAGTCCACTAATCACCATCACAATACTCCACCGTGGATCCTCTCTCGTCACCCACGAGAGGGCCATCCGCGGTACTCACACTTATCTTGAGGCTTTTAGTAGTATCCATTTACTTGTCTATGAACTGATATAGGCAACCCAGAAGTCCTTCTCCGTGGACACGGCTATTCGAATAGATCATATTAAACCCCGCAGGGTGTACTTCTTCACACACGCTCACCACTTACCGCCGCCATACGACATGTACTCGCAACCTTCAAGCGGAAGCCCAACGTGGGTGTCGGCCACAGCCTACCTAAACACTCAAGTCCCTAGTCCAGTTTATCGCCTATTCGGGTTCCATCCGCAGGAGTCCGCCGAGGTTTCCCATACAGCCCCGAACGATGTGTGCAGGGTTCCCGAGATACCAAACGGGCACTTTCGGTACACGGGCCACGTGCCTACCGCAACACAACCCACCCCTAAGGTCAGCGTTGCGTGCGGCCCCCAGCATGCTACAAACACCAGAAACTACTTGCAACTCCCGGACTGAGAACAAGGGTGATTAAGAAGCCGAGAGGGTCAATTAAGGATCCCAATGCGTGGTAGTAACTGTTTCATGGATCACAAACACAGATCTCAGTTCTTATGGACGGCTTCAATGAAACAACCCACCATGTACTCCTACATGGCCTCTCATCGATACCTTTACCAAAACGTGTTCAACACTTTCACTCTCGAACCAACACAATCTTTCACTCCAGTTCATCATCCCGATGAGCCAGACCTGACACAACTCTAAGCATAGCAAGCATAGCATGGTAGGAATCACAAACATGGCTCAATCAACTCCTACACATACTAGTGGGTTTCATCTAGTTATCGTGGCAATGACAGTCATGCAAAGGAAGTGGGTTCAACTACCGCAGCACACAACAGTTTGAATCGCGTTGTCTTAATGCAAGAAACAAGAGCATAAGCAAGAACATGGGTTTGTATCGAATGATCAATGGGTTGCTTGCTCGATGGAGTGGTGGTAGGATACTCGCCTTCGACGGATATTCGAGATTATCCTCGAGGCGTAACCTATCACGAAAAGCATACCGAAAATAAACACACATGGCAATATGCAACAATATGATGCATGCTATGACATGGCATTATAAATGTGTGTTGGCCTAATGCAAGCTAAAACATAAAGGGGTGAACTCATTTGAATCAAGGATTCAAATGCTAGCTCATTTAGAATAACCCTAAAGGTGTAATATCTTATTCTGTTTAAACAGCAAGGCTAACTTGTTTTATCATGCATGAAACCTGTACCAATGGATAGAATGGATTTTTCTGATCATTTTTCATATATAGATCTTTGCATTTGGAGTTACAGATTAAAAGTTATGAATTTTTGAAGTTTGAACTATATTCTGGAATTTCCTATAATAGAATAAACCCGAAAATTAATTTATTGCGTCACCATGCGTCGTAATGACGCTGTGGTCAACGGAGATGTCCAGTCAAACCTGATCGTGGGTCCAGGTGTCGTGGTAATTAGTTTAGCTAAAGTTTAATTAAAACTAAACCTATTTAGTTAACGTGGTTGGGCCCCACTGCCATTGACTCATCGAGTCAACCAGGCCCACCGTGGTCAAAGTCAAAGTCGGCTGCCCGCGCCTAGTCCAAGCAGCCCGACGCGGCGGTGGAAGTGAGTTTGGCCGTTTCGGCAACCAAACGAGCCGCGGAGGGTGGCTATGGGTAGCTGGGGACATGCCACAGCTTCTGGTGGAGTCGGTTGGGGTCGGGGCGGCCGGAGTCGGCGCCGGCGACGACCTAGGCGGCCGCCGGAGTTCGGCCGAAGGCGAACTCGAGGCTAGGGTGGTCGGTGAGGTGCGGGGAGTAGCTGGTTAGGCGCTACGCGAGGTGGTGAGTGCGTTAGACACCGAGAGTTGGCCGGTGGGTGGCCGGGAGCACGTCGGCGACGAGCTCCGCGGTGGTGGGTGCGGGTGAGCTCCGGGAGGTCACTACACAGCTCGGGGGCAAGCAAAGAAGGGAGGGGGAGATGGTTAAGCTCACAGGGAACTCGACGGAACACTTGGTGCGGCCGGGGACGGGCCGGAGCGACGACGGCGTTGAAGGGGATCTCCGGCGACGGTGGACTCGGGCGAAGTCGGTGCGTTCGACTCGGGCTACTCGAGCACGCGGGGCTCAGCTAGCTCGACGTAGTTGAGGGCGGCGGAGCTCCTAGACACAGTGAGGAGGAGCACGGACGGCGGGGAGCGCGTCTACGGCGATGGTGCGGCGGCGGTGGCGTCGGCCATGGCGGGAAGCGAGAGAGAGGAGCCGGGAGGAGAGGAGGTGTCCGAGGGGTTCGGGGAGAGTGTGCCTTGAACCGCGTCAGGGCTGGGTGAGGGAAGCGGCGGGCGGGCGGCGTGCGCGGCGCAGCATGCGGTGCTCGCCGCCGAGCACTGCCTGCTGCTGGCCGAGCCAAGCAGCTGTTGGCGTGGCTGGTGGGCTGGGCGCAGTGGGTCGGTCAGAGGCGCCTGTAAGTTTCCTTTCTGTTTTTCTTTTCTATTTTTCTGCATCTTTGTGAAGTTTTTAAAAATACTAAAACAGCTTCAAAAATCACCAAACTGGACTGGTCCATAGTTGGATTATTTCCAACATGAAACATTTCTGTTTAGAATATTTGGGCATTTGAAATATTTTATATAATTTTAAATGCCCAAACTCAAATAGCTATGATTTAATTCAAAGACCTTTGGATGACCTAGAAAATGGTGCACCACTTTTGGCGAGGCTCGACCAAAGCAAAGGTGATGAGCATTTTTGAAGGGCATTTCAGGTTCATTGAAAATAATTTTAATAAACCCTAGTTGGATTCAAGAGGGGTTCTGGGGGTTCTGTCTTCCCCATTTCAAATACAAATGAAATTTAAACATGATGCACAAACTAATGCATGGTCTAACTAGGATGTGACAACTCACCCCCACTCAAAAGAATCTCGTCCCGAGATTTAGGATCTGCTATAAAAGGTGGGATACTCAAGTCGAAGACGATCCTCCCTTTCCCAAGTTGCTTCTTGTTCGGAATGGTTTGACCATTGAACCTTTAGAAACTTGATATTCTGACGTCGAGTGGTACGCTTGGCTTGATCAAGAATACGAACGGGATATTCTCGATAGGTGAGGTTATCTTGGAGATCAAGTGTTTCGTGGTCCACTCCACGGATAGGATCCGAGAAGCAACGCCTGAGTTGGGAAACATGGAAGACATCATGGACTTTGGAAAGATGCGGAGGTAGTTCCATTTGGTAGGCAACTTCTCCTCGTTTGGCAAGAATGTGAAAGGGTCCAATGTAACGAGGAGCCAACTTGCCTTTGATACCGAATCGATGGGTTCCCTTTAAAGGAGTAACCCGAAGGTAAGCCTTCTCGCCAACTTCATAAACCATAGGCTTATGCTTGCAGTCATATTGGCTCTTCTGACGAGATTGGGCTGTTTTCAATTTCTCACGAACAACGCGAACCTGCTCTTCTGCTTCCTGAATCATATCCGGGCCAAAGAGTTGTCTTTCCCTGGTTTCACCGCTAAGAGGCGTCGACATTTCCGCCCATAAAGAACTTCGAAGGATCTTTGCCCAAGCTAGCTTGATAACTATTGTTATAAGCTTAACTCGGCGAATGGAAGGCATTTCTCCCAATTCATGCCGAAGAGATGACAGAAGCTCAAGCATATCCTCTAGGATTTGATTGACTCGTTCTACTTCACCACTTGATTGAGGATGGAAGGCGGTGCTAAAGGAGAGACGAGTTCCCATAGCATTTTGGAAACTTTCCCAAAATCGAGAGGTGAAGAGACTTCCACGGTCTGAGTTAATCTCCAATGGAACACCATGAAGAGACACTATTCGAGAGATGTACAAATCAGCTAGCTGGCTAGCGGTTATACTCTCACAAACAGGTAGGAAGTGGGCTACTTTGGAAAGACAATCGACGATGACGAAGATAGCATTATTCCCTCTCTTGGTCCTGGGAAACCCGGTAATGAAATCCATACCGATTTTATCCCATTTCCATTCAGGAATTTCCAAAGGTTGAAGGGTACCAAGAGGTCGCTTGATGCTCGCTTAACTCGACGACGACGCCGCAATTAGCAATGTATTGAGCGATTTCTCTCTTCATCCTAGTCCACCAAAACCTCGGCCTAGGTCTTGATACATTTTAGTACTACCGGATGAATGGTGAGAGGAGAGTCATGAGCTTCCTTAAGGATCGCTGTCGTAGCTGTTGTTTCTGGGAACCACCAAGCGTTCTCAAAGAAGACAACACTGCTCATCTATGGAGAAACACTTAGCAGCTCCGCTAGCAATGTTCTCCTTGATCCGAGATATCCCTCTATCATACTGCTGAGCAGCTATGATTCGATCCGTAAGGTTAGGTTTCGCCACCAGGGTGGAAAGGAATCCTCGAGGAACAATGTGAAGATTAAGCTTACGAAATTCCTCGTGGAGAAATGGTTGACTTTGTTGTAACATCAGATTGTTACAATAAGATTTTCGACTTAGAGCGTCAGCCATAACATTGGCTTTGCCTGGGGTGTAAGATATTCCTAAGTCGTAATCTGTATTCAACTCGACCCAATGTCTTTGCCTGAGATTCAAATCCGGTTGGGTGAAGATATATTTCAGACTTTGGTGATCAGTGTAGATTTCGCAACGATTACCAAGGAGGTAATGTCGCCAGGTTTTGAGTGCGTGAACCACTGCTGCAAGCTCTAGATCGTGTGTGGGATAGTTATCCTCATGTGGACGCAACTGTCGAGAAGCGTAGGCAATCACATGACGGTCTTGCATGAGTATGCAACCTAGTCCTTGTCGCGAGGCGTCGCAATAGATAATAAAGTCCTTAGAAAAATCTGGTGGAACAAGTACGGGAGCAGATGTCAGGCGTCTTTTCAGTTCCTGAAAGCTGAACTCGCACTGTGGTGTCCATTCGAACTTCTTATCTTTCTTGAGGAGTTCGGTTAGAGGTTTAGCAACTTTAGAGAAATTCTCGACGAAGCGGCGGCAATAGCTCGCTAAACCGAGGAAACTCCGAACTTGCTTGACCGATTCAGGTGGAGTCCAGTCAAGGACGGCTTGAACTCGCTCGGGATTGACAGCAATGCCCTTACCAGAGATTACATGGCCTAGATAGGTCACTTCTGGTAACCAGAATTCACACTTAGAGAATTTGGCATAAAGGCGGTGCTCTCGAAGTTTCATCAATACTAGCCTTAGATGTTCGGCATGTTCTTCCTCATTCTTGGAGTAGATGAGTATATCATCGAGGTATACCACGACGAATTTATCCAAATACTCCATGAAGATTGAGTTCATTAACCGAGAGAAGGTGGCTGGAGCATTGGTTAAACCGAAGGACATGACGGTGTACTCAGATTGGCCATAACGAGTAACAAAGGCCGCTTTAGGAATGTCCCGTTCTTGATTTTGATTTGATGGTAGCCCAACCTCAAATCCATCTTGAAAAGATCGAGGATCCAGCGAGCTGATCATACAGATCGTTGATCCCGGGAGCGGATACTTGTTCTTGATAGTGACCAGATTGATGTGTCGGTAATCCACAACCATCCGATCCGTACCATCCTTCTTCTTGACGAAGAGGACGGGCAAGCCCATGGAGATGAACTAGGACGGATGAAACCCTTTTGCAAGGACTCATCGAGTTGTTTCTTAAGTTCGCTAGTTCTAGGGGTGCCATCTTATAAGGTCTTCTATAAATTGGGACGGTTCCGGAACAAGATCTATCACGAACTCGACATCCCCGCCGTGGAACACCGGCAGTTCTTCCGAAAGACATCCGGAAAATCACGGACTACCGGAATATCTTTGAGGTCCGGAGGGGTTGGCATTTATGAGTAAAGTCGACGCTTGGCCACTCGGGTTAAAACATTAACTGTCTTGCCCGAAGGATGGGTGAGTTGAACAGTTCTAGTAGAGCAATCAATCATAGCATAATGGGCTGACATCTAGTCCATACCCAAGATGATGTTTATGTGCGAGGACTTGAGAGCTATTAAAGAGGCAAGAAAGACTAATCTGTCGACAAGAATTTCATTCCCATGACTTATTCTAGAGGTTTGCCATCTAGAACCGGAGTCTGAATTTCCATGGAGGTGTGCATGTCACGTAATGTGGTGTTGTGCAATCGAGCATAGCTCTCGAAATAAATGAATGAGATGCTCCAAGATCAAAAAGAACAGTTGCGGATGACAATTAACAATGAGCGCATCGAGAACGACGTTGGGATCCTCATAGGTTTCCTCACCTGAAACATAGTTGACATGGCCACGAGCAAAGGCAACTGGTTTAGCATGGAGCACCTTTCCGCCGGCTTACCACGGCCAACAGATTTTCCGATCCGACCGGGTTGTTTTGGGGACACTCACGGATGTAGTGGCCCGCTCTCCACACTTGAAGCAAGTTATCATATTGGGCGTGGAGCAGCATTAGCATTGGGGCCTCCATAAGTCTTGGGCGGAACATACTGCTGGTTGGGACGAGGCGCCTCAAAGGATGGCCTCGGGTGAACTCTGGTGGCGAGCAGATTTGAATCCAAACCCGCGCTTCCGAGATCCAGAGCCGGATGAAGAACCGAGTCACGGACGTGCTGCGTGAAGCCTCAAAATCAGACGCCTTTTTTCAGACCGATAGCCTTATTGACCAGCTTCGAAAAGAAGTGCACTCGCAGACGAAGATCTCGGCGGCTCGGGGCTAAGTTCCTTGCGGAACCTTGCTCGCTTCTTGGCGCCGGTAGAAACCTCTTCGAGCATAACGTGCTAAGTTCCCAAACTCACGGTATGTAAGCATCCACCGTCACCTACCTTGGGTGAAATTGCAGAATTCCTCCTTTTTCGATCCATGAGACCTTCTGGGATGTGATGCTCACGGAAAGCGGCACTGAATTCAGCCCAAGTAGTAATTTGTCCAACCGGACGCATAGCCTCATAATTCTCCCACCAAAGGCTAGCAGGGCCTTCGAGATGATAGGTGGCAAAGGTAACCTTATCAGCTTCAGCCACGCTGGCGTAACGCAGCTTGTGGTTGATGTCGCTTTGGGCCAATCATCCGCGTCGAGAGGCTCAACGGAATATTTGAACTTCGTGGATACAACTTGACGAAGTCATTGAGTGACACCAGATCACTTCTTGGCTGGCGTGCGGTGTTTTGCTCAATCCGCCCAATGAAGTTTATTGGTCTCACGCTTATTGCGCTCGCTTCCAAAGATAACCTCGCCAAAGATGGCGGTTGAGGCAGATTTACATTCCTGGCTGCACTGGCTTCTCCTTGCTCCGGAGCAGCAGGATTGTTATGGTGTTGACCATCCTAGGAAACAAAACAATGGTTTAAACCAGGATGGCAGAATTTAGCAAGGAAGTGCGGAATGTAATGGATAACACGGAATGCAAAGATGTTCATCCGTATGACATGGTAATATAAAACTGCCATATATAAACCAACGGTCATACACACCATTCATAGTTTAGTACAAGCCCGACGGAGTACAACTATAGGGAAAGGCGTTACATCTCATCGGAAGCATTCCAAACTCCTATACATTATTTTTCTACACTTCCGGAATGATACACACTAAGTCATATTCCACAAGTCACGCAGGACGGTGGAAATACAACTATTACAATACTAGGGATACTACTACCAACTCAGACAACTCCGTAGTAGTCCTCATAGAAGTCACCACCCAAGCCTGGAAGTGGAACATGATCATCCGGAAACAGACGATCCTGTGGAGCTTGCGGACCATAGGGACTCGGATGTGGCCGTGGTCCAACAAATGGCGGCAGACGAGGTCCACGAGGAGGGGTGATGCCTCCCACCTCACGCCACTCCATAAAGTCCGCAGACCAGCCCGCACAGGTACAAGTCCTCATGTCCATGTATCCGCTTGCACGGCAGGTGCAAACCGAGTCAGAGTAGCCCAGTGATCAGAACGGGCATTAAAGAGCTCCATACGCAAGGCCCGGTTTTCACGGTCCTTGTCTTCCAGCATCTCCGTAGTGGTGCGAAGGAGTGAGTTCTCATGGGATGCATCGTTGTACATACCCTGAAGGTAGCCATGCGCCCCAGGGAGGGATGCTAGCATGTAGCGGAAATTGGTGTTGCCCAGCAAGGCAGTTCTGGCTCGAATAATTGTCATCATTGAATAGGCTGCATCTTGCACGGACATTCCAATAGTGATCCCAAGTCCATAAGAACAAAGGAGCGGTTCAAGAGCTCGGATAAGATGGATAAATCCTGACCGTGCACAGATATTGGCTTTGATTAAAATCCCTAAACTGCTCCTCAACGGTATATTCAGGATACCATCGGTAACTGGTCTCAATCATCACCCGAACCAACATTGTCGTGTGACCACACACATCAATGCAACGGGTCAGACGAACGACTTGGTTCTGGGGACGGGTGGCCATCTGAAAGCACAGCCACAATGCAAAGACATTAGAATTTCTGGGGAAAATTGGGCAGCATAACATCTGTAAATGCTCAAAACAGATTTGAGACATTCAAAATCAGATTGCAAAACCAATCCACAACATCATATCAAGGTTCTGGTTCAACTGATAGCATACTAAAAAGTAGTAGAAACTAAACTGAGGATGTAACCAACAATCCTATAAGTTACTATGGATTAGTAACACGTGAACCTGATAGAGAGAAGAGAGCCTAATCCTATACCCACGTAGAATGAGAAGAGGATGACTCAGATCAGAGGGCATAAGGTAAAGGAGTAAAAAGAGCCTTACGCTCCTCCCACAATCAATTCCCTACATATAACTAAAGCATTTCTAGACTCAACATCGACCAGTTTGGCTTAGCGAACCTACAGGCAGCCCTACTCTGATGCCAACGCTGTCAGGACCCCGATTCCAAGTCACATCGACCCAGCCGGTAACACCTCATATCACTTTGCGGCCTCACGCACGGTATTCCCACGGTGTCGCTTACCATGGCCCGGACCGCTTTGCGTTTTTGGCTCACGATATGATAGTGTCGCTAGCATCCATATGACAAAGAACCCGGCCGACATGGCTAGTCGTGAACCCAAAGCGGCGCTAACCTATGGGGACAGGCATACATGAATCACATCGAGCATGTCGGTCATCAACGTATGAATTCGGGCTGTAGCACTGGCTAACAGGACTCGTATCCCGGCTGTAGCAGGCTAGGCAGACTCGAATATCACCGCGTGACATTTCCCGACGATGGATATAGGAACGGTGAAACACATGCCGCCATCAAGTGTCCAAGCAGAGTGCTGGGCTAGCAGGACTCGTGAACCGGCTGTAGCGGACTACTATCGCCGAAGCACAAGACTACATTTCCCCATATGAGAGGCTGCCAAGGATAAACAACTAGTTTGTCGAATCCCACTCATACCAAGCATTTCAATCATACACATAATATGCCCGATATGAGTAAATACAACAAGGCATCACAACAAAACTCTACAACTCAAAGTACTTTATTTAAAAGGCTCCAAGGAGCCATACATAACATATCCATACAGGTAGGGGTCACATGACCCAACACTCAAGTCATACAAACATACAAGCACATGCGAAGCAAACTAGTCTGAGTACGCACTCTAGAAAGAAAGAAAGCTTGTTGAAGCCCTTCTATCTATAGTGCCCTTCACAAGCCTTGGATCACCACCGGGTGGCTAGTTCACTGCCGATGTCAAGGTCTACATAAAACCCATCGGAGGGGCAGTGTTGTCGTCTCAAAAACATTAATTACAAACATGAGTACGGAGGTACTCAAAGAAGTCTTACCACGTAATCCTATCATACATGCACATTCTCAAGAAGGTGGTGGAGTTATTTGCAGAAGCCAGCTTTGACTTTTGGCTAAGCTATCCTACGTGACACCACTTGTAAAGCATTTGTCACACACGAGTCCACTAATCACCATCACAATACTCCACCGTGGATCCTCTCTCATCACCCACGAGAGGGCCATCCGCGGTACTCACACTTATCTTGAGGCTTTTAGTAGTATCCATTTACTTGTTTATGAACTGATATAGGCAACCCAGAAGTCCTTCTCCGTGGACACGGCTATTCGAATATATCATATTAAACCCTGCAGGGGTGTACTTCTTCACACACGCTCTCACCACTTACCGCCGCATACGACATGTACTGCAACCTTCAAACGGAAGCCCAACGTGGGTGTCGGCCACAGCCTACCTAAACACTCAAGTCCCTAGTCCAGTTTATCGCCTATTCGGGTTCCATCCGCAGGAGTCCGCCGAGGTTTCCCATACAGCCCCGAACAATGTGTGCGGGGTTCCCGAGATACCAAACGGCACTCTCGGTACACCGGCCACGTGCCTACCGCAACACAACCCACCCCTAAGGTCAGCGTTGCGTGCGGCCCCCAGCATGCTACAAACACCAGAAACTACTTGCAACTTCCGGACTGAGAACAAGGGTGATTAAGAAGCCGAGATGGTCAATTAAGGATCCCAATGCGTGGTAGTAACTATTTCATGGATCATAAAAACAGATCTCAGTTCTTAGGGACGGCTTCAATGAAACAACCCACCATGTACTCCTACATGGCCTCTCATCGATACCTTTACCAAAACATGTTCAACACTTTCACTCTCGAACCAACACAACCTTTCACTCCAGCCATCATCCCGATGAGCCGGACCGACACAACTCTAAGCATAGCAAGCATAGCATGGTAGGAATCACAAACATGGCTCAATCAACTCCTACACATACTAGTGGGTTTCATCTAGTTACTGTGGCAATGACAGGTCATGCAAAGGAAGTGGGTTCAACTACTGCAGCACACAACAGTTTGAATCGCGTTGTCTTAATGCAGTAAAACAAGAGCATAAGCGAGAACATGGGTTTGTATCGGAATGATCAATGGGTTGCTTGCCTGATGGAGTGGTGGTAGGATACTGCCCTTCAGACGGATATTCGAGATTATCCTCGGAGGCAGAACCTATCACGAAGAGCATACCGAAAATAAACACACATGGCAATATGCAACAATATGATGCATGCTATGACATGGCATTATAAATGTGTGTTGGCCTAATGCAAGCTGAAACATAAAGGGATGAACTCATTTGAATCAAGGATTCAAATGCTAGCTCATTTAGAATAACCCTAAAGGTGTAATATCTTATTCTGTTTAAACAGCAAGGTTAACTTGTTTTATCATGCATGAAACCTGTACCAATGGATAGAATGGATTTTTCTGATCATTTTTCATATATAGATCTTTGCATTTGGAGTTACAGATTAAAAGTTATGAATTTTTGAAGTTTGAACTATATTCTGGAATTTCCTGTGATAGAATAAATCCAGAAATTAATTTATTGCGTCACCATGCGTCGAGAATGACGTCGTGGTCAACGAGACGCCCAGTCAAACCTGATCTGTGGGTCCAGGTGTCGTGGTAATTAGTTTAGCTAAAGTTTAATTAAAACTAAACCTATTTAGTTAACGTGGTCGGGCCCCACTGCCATTGACTCATCGAGTCAACCAGGGCCCACTGTGGTCAAAGTCAAAGTCGGCTGCCCGACGTCTAGCCGCCGGCGAGCCCGACGCGGCGGCGGAAGTGAGTTTGGCCGTTTCGGCATCCAAACGAGCCACGGAGGGTGGCTATGGGTAGCCGGGGACATGCCGCTGCTTCTGGTGGAGTCGGTTGGGGTCGGGCGGCCGGAGTCGGCGCCGGCGACGACCTAGGCGGCCGCCGGAGTTCGGCCGAAGGCGAACTCGAGGCTAGGGGGGTCGGTGAGGTGCGGGGAGTAGCTGGTTAGGCGCTACGCGAGGTGGTGAGTGCGTTAGATACCGAGAGTTGGCCGGTGGGTGGCCGGGAGCACGTCGGCGACGAGCTCCACGGCGATGGGTGCGGGTGAGCTCCGGGAGGTCACTACACAGCTCGGGGGCAAGAAAAGAAGGGAGGGGGAGATGGTTAAGCTCACAGGGAACTCGACGGAACACTTGGTGCGGCCGGGGACGGGCCGAAGCGACGACGGCGTTGAAGGGGATCTCCGGCGACGGTGGACTCGGGCGAAGTCTGTGCGGTCGACTCGGGCTACTCGAGCACGCGGGGCTTGGCTAGCTCGACGTAGTTGAGGGCGGCGGAGCTCCTAGACACAGTGAGGAGGAGCACGGACGACGGGGAGCGCGTCTACGGCGATGGTGTGGCGGCGGTGGCGTCGGCCATGGCGGGGAAGCGCGAGAGAGAGGAGCCGGGGAGGAGAGGAGGTGTCCGAGGGGTTCGGGGGAGAGTGTGAGCGCGAACCGCGTCGCGGCTGGGTGAGGGAAGCGGCGAGGCGGCGGCCAGGCCCGTGGCGTGCATGCGGTGCTCGCCGCCGAGCACCTGCCTGCCTGCCTGGCCGAGCCAAGCAGCTCATTGCGCATGCTCTTGGCTGGGCAGCGGTGGGCGGTCGAGGCGCCGAGTAAGTTTCCTTTCTGTTTTTCTTTTTCTATTTTTCTGCATCTTTGTGGAGTTTTCAAAAAATACTAAAACAGCTTCAAAAATCACCAAAGTAGACCTGGTCCATAGTTGGATTATTTCCAACATGAAACATTTCTGTTTGGGAATATTTGGGCATTTGAAATATTTTATATAATTTTAAATGCCCAAACTCAAATAGCTATGATTTAATTCAAAGACCTTTGGATGACCTAGAAAATGGTGCACCACTTTTGGCAGAGGCTCTGGACCAAAGCAAAGGTGATGAGCATTTTTGAAGGGCATTTCAGGTTCATTGAAAATAATTTTAATAAACCCTAGTTGGATTCAAGAGGGGTTCTGGGGGTTCTGTCTTCCCCATTTCAAATTCAAATGAAATTTAAACATGATGCACAAACTAATGCATGGTCTAACTAGGATGTGACAACTCACCCCCACTCAAAAGAATCTCGTCCCGAGATTTAGGATCTGTTGCGAAAAAGGTGGGATACTCAAGTCGAAGACGATCCTCCCTTTCCCAAGTTGCTTCTTACTCGGAATGGTTTGACCATTGAACCTTTAGAAACTTGATATTCTGACGTCGAGTGGTACGCTTGGCTTGATCAAGAATACGAACGGGATATTCTCGATAGGTGAGGTTATCTTGGAGATCCAGTGTTTCGTGGTCCACTCCACGGATAGGATCCGAGAAGCAACGCCTGAGTTGGGAAACGTGGAAGACATCATGGACTTTGGAAAGATGCGGAGGTAGTTCCATTTGGTAGGCAACTTCTCCTTGTTTGGCAAGAATACGAGTAGCTTCTCTCAAGAGCATAAGTATTTTACGGTGGGTGAACGAATTACTGTTGAGCAATTGACAGAATTGAGCATAGTTATGAGAGTATCTAGGTATGATCATGTATATAGTCATCACGTCTGAGACAAGTAGACCGACTCCTGCAGATCTACTACTATTACTCCACTCATCAACCGCTATCCAAAGATGCATCCGAGTATTAAGTTAATGAAAACAGAGTAATGCCTTAAGCAAGATGACATGATGTAGAGGATAAATTCATGCAATATGATAAAACACCATCTTGTTATCCTCGATGGCAACAATACAATCGTGCCTTGCTGCCCCTCATCCACCGGGAAAGGACACCGCAAGATTGAACCCAAAGCTAAGAACTTCTCCCATTGCAAGAACTACCAATCTAGTTGGCCAAACCAAACTGATAATTCGAAGAGACTTGCAAAGATAACCAATCATACATAAAAGAATTCAAAGATGATTCAAATATTGCTCATAGATAATCTTGATCATAAACCCACAATTCATCGGTCCCAACAAACACACCGCAAAAAGAAGATTACATCGAATAGATCTCCACGAGAGAGGGGGAGAACATTGTATTGAGATCCAAAAAGAGAGAAGAAGCCATCTAGCTACTAACTATGGACTCGAAGGTCTGAGGTAAACTACTCACACTTCATCGGAGAGGCTATGATGATGTAGAAGCCCTTCGTGGTGGATTCCCCTTCGGGAGTGAGCTCGAACCGCCCCAAGATGGGATCTTGTGGATACTGAAAGTTGCGGCGGTGGAATTAGGTTTTGGCTCCGTGTCGACCGCTCGAGTGCGTAGGTATATATAGGAGGAAGAAGTACGTCGGTGGAGCAACAGGGGGCCCACGAGGGTGGAGGGCACGCCTGGGGGGAGGGCGCGCCCCCTACCTCGTGCCCACCTCCTTTCTTTCTTGATGTAGGGTCCAAGTCTCCTGGATTATGTTCGGTGAGAAAATCACATTCCCGAAGGTTCCATTCTGTTTGGACTCCGTTTGATATTCCATTTCTTCGAAACTCTGAAATAGGCAAAAAACAGCAATTCTGGGTTGGGCCTTCGGTTAATAGGTTAGTCCCAAAAATAATATAAAAGTGTAAAATAAAGACCAATATGATCCAAAACAGTAGATAATATAGCATGGAGCAATCAAACATTATAGATAGGTTGGAGACGTATCAGGCATCCCCAAGCTTAATTCCTGCTCGTCCTCGAGTAGGTAAATGATAAAAAGATAATTTTTGATGCGGAGTGCTACTTGGCATAATTTCAATGTAATTCTTCTTAATTGTGGTATGAATATTCAGATTCAAAACATTCAAGACAAAAGTTTAATATTGACATAAAATAATAATACTTCAAGCATACTAACAAAGCAATCATGTCTTCTCAAAATAACATGGCCAAAGAAAGTTATCCCTACAAAATCATATAGTCTGACTATGCTCTATCTTCACCACACAAAGTATTTAGATCATGCACAACCCCGATGACAAGCCAAGCAATTGTTTCATACTTTTGACATTCTCAAAACTTTGTCAATCTTCACGCAATACATGAGCGTGAGCCATGTATATAGCACTATATGTGGAATAGGATGGTGGTTGTGGAGAAGACAAAAAGGTAGAAGACAGTCTCACATCAACTAGGCGTATCAACGGGCTATGGAGATGCCCATCAATAGATATCAATGTGAGTGAGTAGGGATTGCCATGCAACGGATGCACTAGAGCTATAAGTATATGAAAGCTCAACAAAAGAAACTAAGTGGGTGTGCATCCAACTCGCTTGCTCACGAAGACCTAGGGCAATTAGAGGAAGCCCATCATTGGAATATACAAGCCAAGTTCTATAATGAAAAATTCCCACTACTATATGAAAGAGACAAAATGAGAGGCTCTCTATTATGAAGATCACGGTGCTACTTTGAAGCACAAGTGTGGTAAAAGGATAGTAACATTGTCCCTTCTCTCTTTTTCTCTCATTTTTTTTATTGGGGCCTTTTCTCTTTTTTTATGGCCTCTTTTGTCTCTTTTTTTTATTTTTCGTCCGGAGTCTCATCCCGACTTGTGGGGGAATAATAGTCTCCATCATCCTTTCCTCACTTGGGACAATGCTCTAAAAATGATGATCGTCACACTTTTATTTACTTACAACTCGATATTTAGAACAAAATATGACTCTATGTGTATGCCTCCGGCGGTGTACCGGGATATGCCATGATTCATGAGTGACATGTATGAAAGAATTATGAATGGTGGCTTTACCACAAATACAATGTCAACTACATGATCATGCTAAGCAATATGACAATGATGGAGCATGTCATAATAAACGGAACGGTGGAAAATTGCATGGCAATATATCTTGGAATGGCTATGGAAATGCCATAATAGGTAGTTATGGTGGCTGTTTTGAGGAAGGTATATGGTGGGTGTATGATACCGGCGAAAAGTGTGCGGTATTAGAAAGGCTAGCGATGGTGGAAGGGTGAGAAAAGTGTGTATAATCCATGGACTCAACATTAGTTATAAAGAACTCATATACTTATTGCAAAAATCTACAAGTTATCAAAGCAAAGTATTACGCACATGCTCCTATGGGGATAGATTGGTAGGAAAAGACCATCGCTCGTCCCCGACCGCCACTCATAAGGAAGACAATCAATAAATAAATCATGCTCCGACTTCATCACATAACAGTTCACCATACGTGCATGCTACGGGGATCACAAACTTTAACAGAAGTGTTTCTCAAATTCACAACTACTCAACTAGCATGACTCTAATATTACTACCTCCATATCTCAAAACAATTATCAAGCATCAAACTTTTCTTTGTATTCAACGCACTCAAAAGAAAGTTTTACAAATCTTGAATACCAAGCATATTATTATTATTAAGCAAATTACCATGCTATTTAAGACTCTCAAAATAATCTAAGTGAAGCATGAGAGACCAATGGTTTCTATAAAACAAATCCACCACCGTGCTCAAAAAGATATAAGTGAAGCACTAGAGCAAAACTATATAGCTCAAAAGATATAAGTGAAGCACATAGAGTATTCTATCAAATTCCAATTCATGTATGGCTCTCTCAAAAGGTGTGTACAGCAAGGATGATTGTGGTAAACTAAAAAGCTAATACTCAAATCATACAAGACGCTCCAAGTAAAACACATATCATGTGGTGAATAAAAATATAGGTTCAAGTAAAGTTACCGATGGTAGTACATGAAAGAGGGGATGCCTTCCGGGGGCATCCCCAAGCTTTGACTTTTTGGTGTCCTTAGATTATCTTGGGGGTGCCATGGGCATCCCCAAGATTAGGCTCTTGCCACTCCTTGTTCCATAATCCATCAAAAAAATTCACCCAAAGCTTGAAAACTTCACAACACAAAACTCAACAGAAATCTCGTGAGCTCCGTTAGCGAAAGAAAACAAAAGACCACTTCAAGGTACTGTAATGAACTCATTCTTTATTTATATTGGTGTTAAACCTACTGTATTCCAACTTCTCTATGGATTGTAAACTATTTTACTAGCCATAGATTCATCAAAATAAGCAAACAACACACGAAAAACAGAATCTGTCAACAACAGAACAGTCTATAGTAATCTGTAACCAACAAAAACTTCTGGAACCCCAAAAATTCAGCCAAAATAGGAAGACCTAGGCAATTTGTTTATTGATGAGCAGAAATTGGAATCACTATTTTATCACGTTCTGGTGACTTTTAACAATTGTTTACGTGAACCAAAAGTTTCTGGAAATTACAGCAAGATCAAATAACTATCATCCAAGAAGATCCTATAGGTTTAACTTGGCACAAACACTAATTAAAACATAAAACCACACATAAACAGAAGGTAGATGTATTATTTATTTCCTAAACAGAAACAAAAACAAAAAACTAAAAATAATATTGGGTTGCCTCCCTACAAGCGCCATCGTTTAACGCCCCTAGCTAGGCATAAAAGCAAGGATAGATCTAGGTATTGCCATCTTTGGTAGGCAATTCTTCAATGAGGCATCTACCTTCTTTAGAAATTTCTTTCTTTCTAGTAATTATAAAATTTTAAGGCAAAAAATCAAAAAATTCATTCGTAGCAAATGGTCCCTTAATGATAGCAAAAAGATTAGGATGAATACTTATGGATTTAAGATCCGCGGTTTCCTTACTAGAGGATTCACCCTTATTTTTAGGAACATCATGAGCTTAGCAACTTTAGTAGGTGGACTTGGAGTATTTTTTATGGAAGAAAAAGCGGTTCCCAAGTTGGTAATGATACCCTCAAGTTTATCGATTCTAGAGGAATCTTGATTTATTTTATCATTAACTATGGGTTCCTTCTCCTTAATATTTTTCAAAGTTACTCCTACCTTAGATCCATATTGGGTAATTTTATTGTGGATCTTTTTATCTAAAATTTCAATTAACTCAACTGTAGCAACTTTATTTTCAATAATTTCAAGTCTTTGCATTAAATGCTCTAAAGTTAACATAGTTCCATTAACCAAAAGAGGTGGTGAGCCGAATAAATCTATCATATCATTATAAGAATCAAAGGTATGGCTCCCTAAGAAATTCCCTCCGGTAATGGTATCAAGGATATATCTATACCAAGGATTAGCACCTACATAAAAATTACGGAGAAGAACTGAAGTAGATTGCTTCCTGGAAGATCTATTTTGAGCATTGCAAATTCTATACCAAGCGTCTTTTAGATTTTCTCCCTCCCTTTGCTTAAAATTTAGAACTTCATTCTCGGGAGACAACGGAGAAGATATAAGACTATCCATAACGACAAGCAAGCGAGAAAAAGGCAAACAGAAAAGAGAGGGCGAATAAAACGGCAAGGGTGAAGTGGGGGAGAGGAAAACGAGAGGCAAATGGCAAATAATGTAATGCGAGAGATAAGGTATTGTGATGGGTACTTGGTATGTTGACTTTTATGAGACTCCCGACAACGGCGCCGTAAATCCTTCTTGCTACCTCTTGAGCACTCGCGTTGGATTTTCCCAAGAGGAAGGGATGATGCAGCAAAGTAGCGTAAGTATTTCCTTAGTTTTTGAGAACCAAGGTATCAATCCAAGAGGAGGCCACGCAAAGTCCCTCGTACCTACACAAAACAAATAGCTCAACGCAACCAACGCGATTGGGGGTTGTCAATACCTTCACGGTCACTTATGAGAGTGAGATCTGATAGAGATGATAGATAATATTTTTGGTATTTTTGGTATAAAGATGCAAAGTAAAATACAAGGCAAAGTAAAAAGCAAGCAATAATAAAGTGATGGAAGATTAATATGATAGAGAATAGACCCGGGGGCCATAGATTTCACTAGTGGCTTCTCTCAAGAGCATAAGTATTTTTCGGCGGGTGAACGAATTACAGTTGAGCAATCAACAGAATTGTGCATAGTTATGAGAGTATCTAGGTATGATCATGTATATAGGCATCACGTCCGAGACAAGTAGACCGACTCCTGCCTGCATCTACTATTATTACTCCACTCATCGACCGCTATCCAGCATGCATCTAGAGTATTAAGTTAATGAAAATAGAGTAACGCCTTAAGCAAGATGATATGATGTAGAGGGATAAATTCATGCAATATGATAAAAAAAACCCATCTTGTTATCCTCGATGGAAACAATACAATACGTGCCTTGCTGCCCCTACTGTCACTGGGAAAGGACACCGCAGGATTGAACCCAAAGCTAAGCCCTTCTCCCATTGCAAGAACTACCAATCTAGTTGGCCAAACCAAATTGATAATTTGAAGAGACTGCAAAGATAACCAATCATACATAAAAGAATTCAGAGATGATTCAAATATTGCTCATAGATAATCTTGATCATAAACCTAAAATTCATCATCTCAACAAACACACCGCAAAAAGAAGATTACATCGAATAGATCTCCACGAGAGAGGGGGAGAACATTGTATTGAGATCCGAAAAGAGAGAAGAAGCCATCTAGCTACTAACTATGGACCCGAAGGTCTGAGGTAAACTACTCACACTTAATCAGAGAGGCTATGATGATGTAGAAGCCCTCCGTGGTGGATTCCTTCCGTGAAGCTCGAACAGGCCCCAAGATGGGATCTCGTGGATACTGAGAAAGTTGCGGCGGTGGAATTAGGTTTTGGCTCCGTGTCGATCATTCGGGGTACGAGGGTATATATAGGAGGAAGAAGTACGTCGGTGGAGAAACAAGGGGCCACGAGGGTGGAGGGCGCGCTGGGGGGGCGCGCCTCTACCTCGTGCCCACCTCCTTTCTTTCTTGACGAGGGTCCAAGTCTCTGGATCATGTTCGGTGAGAAAATCACGCTCCCGAAGGTTTCATTCCGCTTTGGACTCCGTTTGATATTCCGTTTCTTCAAACTCAAATAGGCAAAAACAGCAATTACAGGCTGGGCCTCCGGTTAATAGGTTAGTCCCAAAAATAATATAAAAGTGTAAAATAAAGCCAAATATGGTCCAAAACAGTAGATAATATAGCATGGAGCAATAAAAAATTATAGATACCTTGGAGACGTATCAGGTGGCAGGCAATGAGGAGCCCGGGAGCGCGGGCTACAGGAGTACAGCGATGTCGTCCGTGGGCTTCTTGACGACAGTGAACCTGTTGGTGGTGCGAACGATCATCTGGTCGTACTGAGAGTCATAGCTGGCGTCGACGGCGGCCATCCACCAGCCGGTCGCCAACACCGTGTGGAGACGATCCACGGTGCCATGCCACAGGCCGACATCGTGGACCATCTGCCACAACCGTTGGCCGCTCGCGCGCATTGCCGCCATGGGTCTGGAGTGAGAACTTCTGCGCTTATTAGTGGAGGTGTTTAGGAAAATGCTTAGGTGCGTA
Source organism: Aegilops longissima (assembly GCA_021605205.1). NCBI lineage: Eukaryota > Viridiplantae > Streptophyta > Magnoliopsida > Poales > Poaceae > Aegilops > Aegilops longissima. The sequence goes on from CM038680.1 coordinate 210,146,846, forward strand.
CGATGTGGTAGATGCATTGGAATCGAGGGGCGCCTTTATATGAGTGCAAACTACGTTGCATTCACATCGTGCTGCCTCTTTTCCCGGTCCTCCTCCCATTACTTCCCTCATGCATTCACACGATGCTAATTGAAGGAGGATGCATCATTGGCCGTTCAACATTTCGGGAACCGCTACCCTCTGCCTCATCTGCATTAAAGTCGTATCGGGAACCGCGTCGCCCGCTGTCAAATCGAATAGTACTGCACCGCCCGCTGCACGCCTGGCTAAACATGCCTCCTCGCCTCCATCTATGCTTAATTACTGAATTTTAGTTGCAAAAATTAGATACTGCTAGTGATTTTTAGCTTCATATTTTGACAATCGCGGTGTTACAAGGTTGGAAAATGGCAATGTTACTAGATCAACAAATGCCAATCTTTCTAGTTTGACAAATGGAAACATACCCAATATGACAGATGCAAATTGCACCAAATTGTTTGTAAGTGGTTCACACGGGTCATCCAAAAGAACCGTTTGTGTTCAAGAGATGCACAAATCCTGCTCTCACTTTGCATACGGGTGTTCTATCTAAAACGTTTGCGATCAAGAGCCATTAAAACCTATAGCCATTAAAACCAAGACATGTGGCGTCACGTGAATGGTTAACATAACACACACGGTTTGAATTGTAAAACGTTTGACATATTAAAGTGGCAGCTATTTTTTAAAAATGCCTTTGTTGGTTGTTATTCGAGTGCGCCTTCTCTCAAAATGGACACGAAAAATACCACAGCATGTTGGGTGCCATTCTATTACAGCATGTCAAGTTTCATGAATTTCAGACGAGTTTTGGATTTACTAGAATTTAAAAACAAAGTATCTCAACATTTTGCTGGCAATCAACGGTTCCCTGGCACTCGTGCGCGTCGGTCCTATACAAACGGTTTTTTTACCCCTTTTCGCGACGACATTTGGAATTGTCGCCAAGTGAGTGAGGGCGATAGGGGGGTCCTTCCCACACGACCCAGAAACCGTCGGCGATAGGGAGCCTTGATGCATAGAGTTGTCCCTATATAACCGTTTCCGCTATCTCGAATATCCCAAACATTTCATCCTTGCTACTCGTTCTTGCTTGCATTGCCATCGCAGTCGGAGTTTTGTGGTTCTGCCTAAAACGAGGCAGATTCCAGGCACGGGAATTTTCCAGGCATATTCTAGGCACGGGAGTTTTACGATGCCTGGCACATCACAAACAGGTCATGATTATAAACCGTGTAAGATGGGTAGATAATCACACACATTTAGTTTTCTCACACCGTATATGATAGTGTCTGACATCACACACGCTTTGCAAACGGCAACTGTGTGCATGCTTGCACACGTTTCCTCTCTGTGAACCGTCTCGGATTATGGTGTATATCGCAAACGTTTGTGTTTTAGAAACCGTGTGTGCCGTAATAACCTGCACAACGTAATTTCGCCCTAATTTAATTGCTGCTATTTAAAATTGTACCTAATTTAAACTTGAAAGTAGGCTATAGCTTTATTCATATCCATCAGGTTCAAACAACCAATGCATTATTCGATTCACAGGTACATATGTTTAAGAATTACATAAGCACCAAATAAAGAATGATGTACCAGGGTCTTATACTTGTACTATTACAGATGGTAAAGAAAGAGGCGACAGACATTCCAGTTGCTGAACAAGGTGAAGCGGAATGGCCCTATTGTGCTCTCCTGGATGCAGAAAGCATGGAGGACTCTAGTACAACCCCTTGTGATCGTCGGCCGTCAATCATGTAGTTTGAGAGGTAATCTTGAGGAAACTGCTTCAGGATCCACTGCAAAAGAAAAAAGATTCAGATATTGTCATCTAACACAACTCATTACGGGAAGTAAAAAGAAGGGTACAGGGTTCTTACTTACAATCCTGCAGTTCACTATTGTCTTGCATAAAGTGTAAACAAATAGTTCGATTGACATCTTTTGACCCATTTTAATAACAATGTTTATCAGTTTCCTCACTTGATGCTGGTTCATGAATATCTCATTGCCCCATACGCAGAAAGGGTCGAAGTGCGGATCTTTGGCAATGATATATGTACCTAAAAAGCACCAAGTTAATATTAGAAGCTAAACAAAAATTGAAAAATGATGTAGTACAACACTCCATCCATCCAATTATATAAGATTCTATTACATGTATATCTAGACATCATCAAAACATTAAGGTAACACTCTTCCTTGTTGCTATGTAGCATGGGATTGCATATTTAGTCATTCAGTACAATGCATGTTGCTAAACAACAATTGAAAAACGAAAAGGCATGTTAACTGCAATATCCTTAAGAGCAACCACATATCTTAATTCATAGTGGTATTGTTGAAACTGTTATTGATGAAATTGAACTGCACGGCAAATAGTTGCACATATAGAGCATCACATTGTGAAGAACTGAAATAAACAAGTCCTAAGGACAACTCTAGGCGATCCTTAAAAAGATAAAGGACTAAAACCCTTAGTGGATATATATATATATATATATATATATATATATATATATATATATATATATATATATATATATATATATATATATACTCCAGCAATTTTTGGCCTTTTCTAGTCAATCCCTAAACTTAAGGGTGTAAACTTCAATTTGATCAAGATCAAAGCAGGTTCAACCGAGAGTAGCATGCATTCAAACAGAAACATAGATAGTTTTGCATAACCGAACATAAAACATAAATTTAAACTAAGCTAAACTACTTTCGGTCGAAGTAGAGGTCGAGCCAACCCTTCCTCGTCATGTACGGTGTGCCGCGAGCCGTGTCCGGGCTAGTACTGTCGTCGGGGTCGTTGGGGAAGGCACTCCACCACTCGTAGACGTCGATCTCCTCGTCCTCGGGGCCCACCTCGATGCCCTCCGCGCCGCCGTCGCCGCCGCCTTCGATCTCGCCATCGAGGAGAGCACGATAACCTTGCCGCCTCGGCGACGCCGCTCCGCCGCCGACCTCGTCGCCATCGGCAGAGCGTGATAACCTCGCCGCCCTCCGCGCCGGCAAAGATCGCTCGCTCCGCCTCCACGAGCTCCGGGTGCTACCGGCGCAACTCTTGCATGTAGGCCTCATCGACGGCCTCGGCCTCGAGGCGCTCCCACACCTCGTGGTCCTCCCGCGCCATAGCCGTGCTTACCACCCCTGGCTCCTGCAGAACGAGGTGGACCGGACGTGCAGCGAAGGGGAAATTGAGCCTAGCCGCCACGCCGTGGTAGCGGACCTGCCAGCAGTCGTACTCCATGGCCGCGAGCTCGGTTGTGTGGAATCTACCGAGCCACCGGCGGGTGTGGGTCTCTCATTATGTAATCTTGGCGACCCACGTCCCACACCGCCGCTGCCGGACCCCAAGGTAGGACTTCGTTGGCTGCCGGGTCCGAGGAAGGACGGGGAAATCCTCAAACCGGCGTAGGGGCGCGGCAGCGGGCGGATCGGGGGACCGGCGACGGAGGATTGGGCCCGCGGAGGACGACGGGGACACCTCGGCGGCCACCTCGCCGGCGTCGGGTGAAAAGGCCGCGATAAACCTATTTTTGGCCATTGGCTCCTCGAGCTCCCCGGCACACAGGCAGAGGTTGAGGATGGAGGCGCCGACGATGGCGGCGACCTACCAATGGTTTCGAGGGTTGTGTGTGTCTGTATGAGCGGAGGTTTTGGGGTGTGTGTGTGTGGAGGGGGAGGAAGGTTGTGTTTGAGGAAATACTACGGCAACTGAAAATTTTAATAGGCGAGAGTAACAAGGCGGGGCTACTGAAAATTTGGATCAAGGGCGAGCAGATATTTTCGAGATTGTGAGGGATGCAGAGGCGGGAGTAAAATGCCGGGGCTACTAAAAATTTGAATCAAGGGACTGAAGCTGCGCGGGAGTAACAGGCATCACACACATTCCGCACATACTAATTGTGTGCTATCAAACATTAAAACCTTCCAGGCGGTAGATATTTTCGAGATTGTGAGGGATGCAGAGGCGGGAGTTTTTGGGGAGTGAGCTAGTCTGCTTGACACGCCGGCTGTGGACTGTAGCCGGCGCACCTTATCGCGTAAGCCATAGTCGTACTATACACCGACGGTGCTCCAAGATATTTTGTACTACATCTCACACGGTTGGTGATAATAAACTGTGTGGGATCTACTTGATTTGAATTACAAAATGGGGTCACAGCGGCAATGGACGCTGTTTCAATTACTAGACCTTTTATCCGAAGTGAACATGCAACTATATATGTGTCATAAAAGAATTGGAATTATTCAGGGTTCGTTTGGACATTTTATACAATAAACTAGTTTTCTAGGAATTTCACGTGCACAATTCAAAATTAAACTACATGCACATGCTCCGGTGCATACAAATTGGTTGAAAAATCAAATATGTGTCCTTCAGTGTATGCTTAGGTCCCATGGAAGAAATAGGAATGAATTTTTCGGGGTTCGTTTGGCCTTTTTTATACATTAACTGGGCTTTCTAGGCATTTTATGTGCATAATTCAAATTTGAACTACAAGCACATGCTCCAATGCAACAAAGTTGGTTGAAACATCACATGTGTGTCCTTGGGTGAATTCCTAGGTCCCATGCAAGAGATGGGAATGAATTTCAAACACCAGGGCATTTGTCACGCCCAATATGCGACCCTATCCAAAAGGAACTCGTAGGTCCCACCAAGGAAAGACCCGCATATTCAAACGCTTTTGCAAGGTGGATATCATTACCTCAACATTACATAATAGATGGGGATACATACATAAGGCATACAATGTCACACGAATACAACAATACATCATCCATAAGATCAACATCCGACTACGGATGAAACACAAACAGAAACTCAAACGACATCCACCCTGCTAGCCCAGGCTGCCGACCTGGAACCTATCCCCTGATTGAAGAAGCAGAAGAAGAACTCCAAAACAAGCAAGCATCGCTCACGCGTCATGATCATCGCACAACCTGTACCTGCAACTGTTGGTGTAGTAATCTGTTAGCCACGAGGACTCAGCAATCCCATTACCATGGGTATCAAGACTAGCAAAGCTTAAAGGGAAAGGAAGGGGTAAAGTGGTGAGGTTGCAGCAGCGGCTAAGCATGATATGGTGGCTAGCATACGCAAATAAGAGCGAGAAGAGAAGCAAAGGAACGGTCGTCAACTAGTAATGATCAAGAAGTGATCCTGAACTCCTACTTACGTCAGACATACCCCAGAAACCGTGTTCTCCTCTCGATCAACCCCGAAAAGAGACACTCACGGTTACGCACACGGTTGGTGTATTTTAGGAGAGTTTACTTCAAGTTTACTACAACCGGATATTAACAAATTCCCATCTGTGTGACGCCCCAAGACCGGAGCTTCAGTTGCCTCCCAGGGTTTCCGAGTTTTGTCGTGTGGTTTGTTTTGTTTTGCATTGCATCATGTCATCTCTTGCATTGCATCATGTCATCATGCCATCATATCATTAATTTTTGCAAACTCAACTAAATAAATTGTATGGATTTTTTGATCCATTTAAACCGAGGGTATTCACATGGTGAATTCTCTTTATAACATATCCTCCCAATATTAGGGAGCTATAATGAAATATTCCATTGTTTTGGAATCACCATAACCCACTTGCAAAATCCCATGCCTTTTCTGCTCCGAGTTGACCTCAAAACTTTGCCAATTTTATTTCATCATTTTTCCGGAGTTCCACCATAAATCCTTGGATCATTTTTGTTAAATTCCTCATATTTTTGTAAGTCCGGGAAAGTTGTCCTCCTGCCCAAATTCTTCCTCTAACCTTCTCTTCTCTCTTTTCTTGCTCTTTCTTTCTCTGTTATTTAGAGAAAAGAGTATAGGGAGAGAGAGATCCCAGCCCAGCCCAGCTGCCCAGCCGGCCCCTGGCCATTTCCCTCCCTCCAGGCCGGCCACTGTGGCCCAAGGCCTCCCAGGCCCAAGCAGGCCCACCTACCCCCCTCTAACCCTAGCCCGCAGGTCTCTCTCCCTCGATTCCTCAGCGCCGCACACACCCTGCCCGAACCCCTCGTCCTCCCCGACCCCATCTCCTTCCCATCGCCTCCCTCCTCTCGATCTCTCCTCCACCTCGCTCGTGCCTCCATCGCCGCCTCGAGCCGGCCGCCGTCCTCCCTCCACGCCGCCCTTGGTGCCTCGCCACCGAACCTTCCCGATCCCCTCGGCCTCCTCCTCCTAGCGCCGCCGCCAGGCATCGCCGACCTGCGCCACCTGCCGCCATCCCGCGCTCTCCACCTCCTCGCGCTGCCGCCGCCACCGGGCCAGACCACCTCGCCAGGCCTCCTTGGCGCCACGCCAGCCTCCTCAAGGCCTCGCCTCCGGCGACCCTCCGCTCCCTGCGCCGGTCCTCCTCGCCTTCCTTCTCCCTCCAGCATTGCCGTCGTCCCAACTCCGCGCCCCTGCCTCGTCTCCCATCCCCGCTGCCCTCTCTCGTCGCCTCCTCGCGACCGCCAAGCTTCCGCCATGGCCGCGCCTCCTGCTCCACTTCGGGAGGTCAAGCCCTTGCCATGGCCGCCTTGGAGTCCCACTGCCAGGACCAGACGGACCAGGTGCCCCGCCTCGCTTAGTTTGAGCAGGAAGGAGGATGCGCCCGCTTGCCCTCTTCGACCAGAATCGCCAAGACCCGAGGCTTTTGGTGTTGCTCTGTTTTGGAACGCCAAGTACCACGACGCCAAGACCCGTGTACCACGATCGCAAGTTCAACTCCAAACGTGAACAACTACTTCCGTGGTTAACGACAAGTACCCCTACGCGAGAAGACGCCAAGTCCGTTTCGGGATTCTTCCAACACCACTACCGTCGTCTCCGGAAACGCCAAGTACCACTCCGACCCATGTACGACGACCGTCGCCGAAACCCGTGAACGCGTGTACAACTACCGTCCGCCAAGACCTGTGTACCGAACCGCTGTTCGACTACCTTCGTGTGTACCACTACTCCGATGACGAGATGTACCACAACCATCGAACGAGAACGTCTACTTCCTCTACCGTCGCCGTGTACAACGACTTCCCTCTACGCCCGAGAACGACTACTTCCTCTACTTCCCTCGACGACCGTGAACGACTCCTTCCCTCGATAACTCGACCCGTCCCGAGTGCTCGTTTCGGAGGTATAACCCCGTGACGACCGCCGTGATCGAAACATCCTTGCGATGCCCCTCTGTTGCCATGCCACCGTTCCGCGGGAACCCGGTAATCGGGATCACCCCCACCATCTTGCATGACTCGCTCACACGCTTTCTTTTGCACCGACATCTCCGTGAGTTATCGGAACCGATATGTTGCCGTGGCATCATTTTCGGGTTCGCTGTCGTGGCACCCTTTCTTCCACCACGGTGACATAATGCTTCATAACATGCTCATGTTAACATTGTCATAAAATATTGCATAAAACTTGCACATGTCATCCGTGATCATGATAACAACATTTAAATGTTTAATATTGTTGTTTGCTTTAATTTGCTTATATGCCATGCTAAAATGATTTATTTCATAACTAAATAACCGTAGCTCCATTTTAAATAATTTATATATGTAAATGGGGTAGAAAAATGCCTAGTTTAACATGGTAGCTTTACTTTGCATGTTTAACAACTCTAAAATATGCTTTAGGTCAGATCTGTACCGAATCCATAATTTGCATATGGGGATTTTCCGGAATTGTTGTTTCTTATTTCCGGCCTCATTTAATCTTGCCTAAATAGTTAGTTTCATATGTTTCACCTCTTGCCATGTTTAACAACATTTAATATTGTTGAGTACCTAATCGGGAGAGAACTAAATAAATGTTGTGAAGTTTTGTCAATATGCAACCCGTTGCATATTGAGCTCCACTTAATTTGTAGGATTATTTGTGCATATTGTCATGCCATGCTTTTTAAACCGGACATGCATCATACTTGATTGTGCATCATGCCATGTTTATGATTGTGTGTTTACCTATGTTGTTTGTTTGTTTCCGGTTTGCTTCTCTCGTTAGCTTCGGTTTCGTTCCGGAGTTGTGAGGATTCATTCGACTTCGTCCGTTTGTCTTCTTCATGGATTCGTTCTTCTTCCTTGCGGATTTCGTGCAAGATGACCATACCCTCGAAATCACTTCTATCTTTGCTTGCTAGTTGCTCGCTCTTTGCTATGCCTATGCTGCGATGCCTACCACTTGCTATATCATGCCACCCACATTGCCATGTCAAGCCCCTAACCATCCTTTCCTAGCAAACCGTTGTTTGGCTATGTTACCGCTTTGCTCAGCCCCTCTTATAGCGTTGTTAGTTGCAGGTGAAGATGAAGTTTGTTCCTTGTTGGAACATGGAGATGTTGTTCCTTGTTGGAACATGTTTACTTGTTGGGATATCACAATATATCTTATTTAATTAATGCATCTATATACTTGGTAAAGGGTGGAAGGCTCGGCCTTATGCCTGGTGTTTTGTTCCACTCTTGCCGCCCTAGTTTCCGCTATATCGGTATTATGTTCCCGGATTTTTGCGTCCCTAACGCGGTCGGGTGATTTATGGGACCCCTTGACAGTTCGCTTTGAATAAGACTTTTCCAGAAGGCCCAACATTGGTTTTACCATTTGCCTCACCTATGCCCTTTTTCCTTGGGTTTCGGAGCCCGAGGGTCATCTTATTTTACCCCCGGCCGGTGCTCGTCGTGAGTGTTGGTCCAAACTGTCACCGCCGGTGACCACCAGGGCAACTCGGGTTGGCCTACCGGAAGCTTGGACAATCCGGTGTGCCCGAGACCGAGATACGTCATGACTCCTATCAGATTTGTCGGCACATCCGGCGGCTTTGCTGGACTTGTTTTATTGCTGTGAAATGTCTTGTAGCCGGATTCCGAGACTGATCGGGTCTTCCCGGGAGAAGGAATATCCTTCGTTGATCGCGAGAGCTTATCATGGGCTAAGTTGGGACACCCTGCAGGGTTTTGAACTTTCAAAGCCGTGCCCGCGGTTATGTGGCAGATGGGAATTTGTTAATGTCCGTTGTAGAAAACCCGGTTGATCTTAATTAAAATACACCAACCGTGTAAGCGAATCGTGAGTGTCTCTTTTCGGGTTGATCGAAAGGAGAACACGGTTTCGGGTTATGCCTCGACGTAAGTAGGGGTTCAGGATCACTTCTTGATCATAGTTGTTCGACCGTGCTTTGCCTTCTCTCCCGCTCTCTTTATGTATGTAGCCACCATATATGCTAGTCGCTTGCTGCAGCTCCACCTCACTACCCTGTCCTACCTTTAAGCTTAAATAGTCTTGATCTCATGGTGTGAGATTGCTGAGTCCCGTGACTCACAGATATTTCAAAACCAGTTTGCAGTGCCGCTGAAACCGTGCAGGTGATGGACCCGAGCTCAAGGCGGAGCTCGATGAAGATCTTGTTCATTGTGTTGTTTTGTTTCAGCTTGATCAAGAGTGGAGCCAGCTTGGGACGATCGGGATCTGTGTAGCATTTGGGGTAGTCTTCTTTTATTTTGGTTCCGTAGTCGGACCTTGATTGTATCTGTATGATGTAATGTTTTACCCATGTATTGTGTGAAGTGGCGATTGTAAGCCAACTATGTATCTCTTTCCCTTATGTATTACATGGGTTGTGTGAAGATTACCTCACTTGCGACATTGCTTTCAATGCGGTTATGCCTCTAAGTCGTGCTTCGACACGTAGGAGATATAGCCGCATCAAGGGCGTTACAAGTTGGTAATCAGAGCCTTCCCCGACTTAGGAGCCCCCTGCTTGATTGTTTGCTGGCGTTGTTGAGTCTAGAACGGAAAATGTTTTGAGTCTTAGGATTATATATATCGGAGAGTAGGATTTTTTACTCCTCACCCTTCAATCGCTCGGTGAGGTATCCCGACGAGAGTTTTGACTCTTCTCTCCTCAAATTTCTCTAAATTTTTTAGGATCACGTGGGTATCTTGGAATCGTTCGATGGTTTTGTGACGAGAACATTGTTCTTGGTGCCTCCTGTCATTTAGGGGTTGTGGCGGTGTCCCGGGAGTTGAGCTCCGAGGTGTTGTCGCCACAATTTTATCGCTGCAGCTCGGAATACCTGAGTTTTACCGACATCGAAATCTCTTTTGTGCAGTTGTTGGTGAGATAACCCGATAGCCCAAAGATCTTGTGGCGAAAAGGGAGTATTGCCATGACTTGTATAACGGATGTTTTTCAAGGTCGAGGTAAACGATTTCCGAGTATTTCTTGGTTATGTGTTGACGGATGGATACAACTGGATCTAGGTATTGTTAGTTTGGGTGATATATTTTGTGTCCCCCGTATCCCCAACACCAGATTGCATAACCAGAAAGTTTCGGGAGTTTATAGGTGGGAATTCAAGTAGCTCCTAGAATATCTTTTCGACAGATGCATGATATGGGATTGGGTAAATCTCTATCATATGTATTTGTTTCGGCTTATTCTGCAAGCCAATCCTTTGTTTTTGTTTTGTTTTGTGGTATTCGAGTTGCTTCAATGTCAAATGTTGAATCCATACCTTTCCTAAATGGTGTTCTCATATTGCTATGTGAATACTAATCCTTTTTGATCACTGAGCTTGTCATGTCAATTCTTTTCTCAACCGGCGTGCTTCTCTTCTAGTGGATCCGATCATTCCAACATTCGCAAGATCAATTCTAAGTTTTTTCTCAACGGTGTTCGTTTCATCCGACCTAAGTTGCCTTTGTTTTCCGCCTCCCACCCCTTTTTCTTCAAGGACTCAGATTTCTTAATCAAGTATCCATTTTTATTGAGTGAAGTTTCTTCATTCTTTTCCTTTAATGTTTATCCGGTGATTTCTCATGAAGACGCTAAGGAAGCTTTAACCTTATCATTGTTCCATTCTAATTTTCTTTTCCGGTGGATTTAGTTCAAGATTTCGGTGTTGATCTTATCCCTTTTCCTCTTTTCACAATGCTTTCTCATGCCGGTGTATCCCCTAATCTTTCACTTCTCGCTATTCATTTGGTTGGGAGTGATGAAGATATCTCAGAAGATTCGTGTTTCCATTCTTAATCCGTTCAAGTTATTTCGAGATTGTTATCTCATTCAAGCCATTTAATTCTACCGGTGCAATATTTATTTCAAACAATTGTTCAACGGTGGTTCTTTTGAGTGGGCCCTAACCCACAGGTCTTTTTCCAGGATCTTACCTGACTCTTCTAATTTTCCAGAGCTATTCCCAAATGCATTGCAAAGTTTGACGTAAGAATGAATTATCATCAGTCAAATGTCTTTCTCCAAGATCTTTCAAATTATCTTCATTGTTGGTTCAACCTTTCTATTTTTCATTCCGGAGTGCTTCAACAATTCATGATGGTGTTTCTCATCGTCATTCTTCGTTGTGAAGATTGAAGAAGAGTTTCTCTTAAATTTCGCTCTTTTCTCTTCAAGATTCATGGTTCTAGCTTGATGCCATCCTCTCATAATTATTTTCGGTTGTGAGAATTCTTTTAACCACCCGGAGTATTTCAGGATTCTTTTCAGTTTGATTCTTCGGAGCCCATCATTTCAGAATTATTCATTCAAGCGTTCAACTCTGGTTTTCCAAATCTTACCGGTGCATCATTCTAGTATTCACTAATCAGTTCATGATCTCTTCGTTCTCATGTATCTAAATTCTCTCAAGTATCTTCGTTCATTTCTAATTCCTTACGGCGATTCGTTCTTTTTCTTCGTTCATTTTCAATTCTTACGGTGGTTCGTTCAAGATTTCACTTCCTTCTTTATCATATCAATTCATTCGTTGTTTCAATCCCACCGGTGGTTCCATCAATACCTTCTCAAGTTGGCGCTATATCTCTATCTGTAATCATTTTTTTTCTATGAGAATAAGTAGTATGCCTAATCCATTGCTTGTCATCAATTTAATTGGTGAAGGATCAGCATAATGTAATTCTTATTCTTGTCCCATCGAGTAAATTCAATTCCTTATTCCGGAGGTTCATCAAAATTCGTGATTTCATTTGTTCATCTTTTCTCACCGGAGTTCTTCATGGAGGCTCTACATGGTGCTTACTCAGGATTCTTTTCATTCTTCATTTGTTCATCAAGATTTCTCGCGGAGTTAAGATCCGTCAAGCTATACTCTAAAATAAGCATGGTGTTCAACACATGTTTTGTTTTGAGGAGTTCAAGTATTCTTCTTCTTGCATTTCGAAGTGCAATTTGTTCTACCTTATCATTTGAGGTGGTGTTATGTCATTCTCGACAATTTGAGTTCGTGTTTCATGATTCACATGTTGTCAAGAATGAGGTATTTTCAATCCATCAATCTCTTCATTGGACTTGTCTTGGGCTATATTTCACCTAAAGCTTTCCCTAAGGATTGTTGCTATTTATGATGCTTATAAAGGACCCAAGTTCTTCATTTGTCCTCTCGGTGAAATAAGTTTCTCGTCTCCTTGTTGATATTAATCCAATCAATTGTTTCCGTTGGTGGCAGAAGCTCACCTCATAATTTTGAGATGTTTTCATAAGCCCACTACAAGCTTATCCTTATCGTTGTTGTTTTGCAAACAACTCCGTTCAATCCTACTTCGTAAGGATGCTCTTTCAAATTCATTTATGGTGGGAGTTGTTGGTTTCATTCTTCGTTCTATTAATTCCAACTTTCTATCGATCATGCTTTGTTTCCGGAGGCATTGTGATGTTGCTCTCTTCGACCCATCATCTTCTTTTGTCAAGACCATGTTCTTTTCCTTGCTTATCGTTTTAACCGGAGTGTCATGTTTTCATTCGAGTTCTTTTCATCTTATCAAGTTTTCCTTCTTCTTTTAGTCGGAGTGCTGCCCAAATTTTATCAATCTTATTCCTAGTCTATCTAGTTTTAACCGGAGTGGTTTCAGATTCATCTTATCACTAAACCTCTTGGTTCTCGTCAGATCCCTTGTTCCTCTTTTCTAACAGAGTGTTTTCAACTTTGTTCATCTTCATTGTTTTCTTTCTTTCATTTCGTTCAACCTCTCAAGGTTCTTTGGTTTCATTCGTTTGTCAAAGAAGCAACTTTGTTTTACCTCTCCCTCTTCCGTTTTTCTATCCGGTGCCATCCTAGATCTCGGGACGAGATCCTCTCGTAGTGGTGGAGTGTTGTGACGCCCCAAGACCGGAGCTTCAGTTGCCTCCCAGGGTTTCCGAGTTTTGTCGTGTGGTTTGTTTTGTTTTGCATTGCATCATGTCATCTCTTGCATTGCATCATGTCATCATGCCATCATATCATTAATTTTTGCAAACTCAACTAAATAAATTGTATGGATTTTTTGATCCATTTAAACCGAGGGTATTCACATGGTGAATTCTCTTTATAACATATCCTCCCAATATTAGGGAGCTATAATGAAATATTCCATTGTTTTGGAATCACCATAACCCACTTGCAAAATCCCATGCCTTTTCTGCTCCGAGTTGACCTCAAAACTTTGCCAATTTTATTTCATCATTTTTCCGGAGTTCCACCATAAATCCTTGGATCATTTTTGTTAAATTCCTCATATTTTTGTAAGTCCGGGAAAGTTGTCCTCCTGCCCAAATTCTTCCTCTAACCTTCTCTTCTCTCTTTTCTTGCTCTTTCTTTCTCTTGTTATTTAGAGAAAAGAGTATAGGGAGAGAGAGATCCCAGCCCAGCCCAGCTGCCCACCCGCCCCTGGCCATTTCCTCCCTCCAGCCGGCCACTCAGGCCTAAGGCCTCCCAGCCCAAGCAGGCCCACCTACCCCCTCTAACCCTAGCCCGCAGGTCTCTCTCCTCGATTCCTCACACAGACACACCCCCGCCCAAACCCCTCGTCCTCCCCGACCCCATCTCCTTCCCATCGCCTCCCTCCTCTCGATCTCTCCCTCCACCTCGCTCGTGCCCTCCATCGCCGCCCGAGCCGGTCGCCTCTCGTCCTCCCTCCACGCCGCCCTTGGTGCCTCGCCACCAGAACCTTCCCCGATCCCCCCTCGGCCTCCTCCTCCTAGCGCCGCCGCCAGGGCATCGCCGACCCTGCGCCACCTCGTCGCCATCCCGCGCCTCTCCACCTCCTCGCCCGCCGCCGCCACCGGGCCAGACCACCTCGCCGTGCCTCCTTGGCGCCAAGGCCAGCCTCCATGGCCTCGCCTCCGGCGACCCTCTGCTCCCTGCGCCCGGTCCTCCTCGCCTTTCCTTCTCCCTCCAGCCGCCGTCGTCCCAACTCCGCGCCCCCCTGCCTCCCATCCTCGCCCTCTCCTCGTCGCCTCCTCGCGACCGCCAAGCGCCTCCTGCCATGGCCGCGCCTCCTGCTCCACTTCGGAGGTCAAGCCCTTGCCATGGCCGCCTTGGAGTCCCACCGGCCAGGGACCAGACGGACCAGGTGCCCCGCCTCTGCTTAGTTTGAGCAGGAAGGAGGATGCGCCTCCGCTTGCCCTCTTCGACCAGAATCGCCAAGACCCGAGGCTTTTGGTGTTGCTCTGTTTTGGAACGCCAAGTACCACGACGCCGAAGACCCGTGTACCACGATCGTCAAGTTCAACTCCAAAACGTGAACAACTACTTCCGTGGTTAACGACAAGTACCCCTACGCGCGAAGACGCCAAGTCCGTTTCGGGATTCTTCCAGCACCACTACCGTCGTCTCCGGAAACGCCAAGTACCACTCCGACCCATGTACGACGACCGTCGCCGAAAACCCGTGAAACGTGTACAACTACCGTCGCCGAAGACCTGTGTACCGGAACCGTCAAGTTCGACTACCTTCGTGTGTACCACTACTCCGATGACGAGATGTACCACAACCATCGAACGAGAACGTCTACTTCCTCTACCGTCGCCGTGTACAACGACTTCCCTCTACGCCCGAGAACGACTACTTCCTCTACTTCCCTCGACGACCCGTGAACGACTCCTTCCCTCGATAACTCGACCCGTCCCGAGTGCTCGTTTCGGAGGTATAACCCCGTGACGACCGCCGTGATCGAAACATCCTTGCGATGCCCCTCTGTTGCCATGCCACCGTTCCGCGGGAACCCGGTAATCGGGATCACCCCCACCATCTTGCATGACTCGCTTCCGTCACGCTTTCTTTTGCACCGACATCTCCGTGAGTTATCGGAACCGATATGTTGCCGTGGCATCATTTTCGGGTTCGTTGCCGTGGCACCCCTTTCTTCCACCACGGTGACATAATGCTTCATAACATGCTCATGTTAACATTGTCATAAAATATTGCATAAAACTTGCACATGTCATCCGCATCATGATAACAACATTTAAATGTTTAATATTGTTGTTTGCTTTAATTTGCTTATATGCCATGCTAAAATGATTTATTTCATAACTAAATAACCGTAGCTCCATTTTAAATAATTTATATATGTAAATGGGGTAGAAAAATGCCTAGTTTAACATGGTAGCTTTACTTTGCATGTTTAACAACTCTAAAATATGCTTTAGGTCAGATCTGTACCGAATCCATAATTTGCATATGGGGATTTTCCGGAATTGTTGTTTCTTATTTCCGGCCTCATTTAATCTTGCCTAAATAGTTAGTTTCATATGTTTCACCTCTTGCCATGTTTAACAACATTTAATATTGTTGAGTACCTAATCGGGAGAGAACTAAATAAATGTTGTGAAGTTTTGTCAATATGCAACCCGTTGCATATTGAGCTCCACTTAATTTGTAGGATTATTTGTGCATATTGTCATGCCATGCTTTTTAAACCGGACATGCATCATACTTGATTGTGCATCATGCCATGTTTATGATTGTGTGTTTACCTATGTTGTTTGTTTGTTTCCGGTTTGCTTCTCTCGTTAGCTTCGGTTTCGTTCCGGAGTTGTGAGGATTCATTCGACTTCGTCCGTTTGTCTTCTTCATGGATTCGTTCTTCTTCCTTGCGGGATTTCAGGCAAGATGACCATACCCTCGAAATCACTTCTATCTTTGCTTGCTAGTTGCTCGCTCTTTTGCTATGCCTATGCTGCGATGCCTACCACTTGCTATATCATGCCACCCACATTGCCATGTCAAGCCCCTAACCATCCTTTCCTAGCAAACCGTTGTTTGGCTATGTTACCGCTTTGCTCAGCCCTCTTATAGCGTTGTTAGTTGCGGTGAAGATGAAGTTTGTTCCTTGTTGAACATGGAGATGTTGTTCCTTGTTGGAACATGTTTACTTGTTGGGATATCACAATATATCTTATTTAATTAATGCATCTATATACTTGGTAAAGGGTGGAAGGCTCGGCCTTATGCCCGGTGTTTTGTTCCACTCTTGCCGCCTCTAGTTTCCGTCATATCGGTATTATGTTCCCGGATTTTTGCGTCCCTAACGCGTCGGGTGATTTATGGGACCCCTTGACAGTTCGCTTTGAATAAGACTTTTCCAGAAGGCCCAACATTGGTTTTACCATTTGCCTCACCTATGCCCTTTTTCCCTTGGGTTTCGGAGCCCGAGGGTCATCTTATTTTACCCCCGGCCGTGCTCGTCGTGAGTGTTGGTCCAAACTGTCACCGCGGTGACCACCGAGGGCAACTCGGGTTGGCCTACCGAAGCTTGGACAATCCGGTGTGCCTGAGACCGAGATACGTCATCGCTATCGATTTGTCGGCACATCCGGGCGGCTTTGCTGGACTTGTTTTATTGCTGTGAAATGTCTTGTAGCCGGATTCCGAGACTGATCGGGTCTTCCCGGGGAGAAGGAATATCCTTCGTTGATCGCGAGAGCTTATCATGGGCTAAGTTGGGACACCCTGCAGGGTTTTGAACTTTCAAAGCCGTGCCCGCGGTTATGTGGCAGATGGGAATTTGTTAATGTCCGGTTGTAGAAAACCGAAGTTGATCTTAATTAAAATACACCAACCGTGTGCGAATCGTGAGTGTCTCTTTTCGGGTTGATCGAAAGGAGAACACGGTTTCTGGGTTATGCCTGACGTAAGTAGGGGTTCAGGATCACTTCTTGATCATAGTTGTTCGACCGTGCTTTGCCTTCTCTCCCCGCTCTCTTTTGCGTATGTAGCCACCATATATGCTAGTCGCTTGCTGCAGCTCCACCTCACTACCCTGTCCTACCTTTAAGCTTAAATAGTCTTGATCTCGCGGGTGTGAGATTGCTGAGTCCCCGTGACTCACAGATATTTCCAAAACCAGTTTGCAGGTGCCGTTGAAACCGTGCAGGTGATGGACCCGAGCTCAAGGCGGAGCTCGATGAAGATCTTGTTCATTGTGTTGTTTTGTTTCAGTTGATCAGTAGTGGAGCCCAGTTGGGACGATCGGGATCTGTAGCATTTGGGGTAGTCTTCTTTTATTTTGGTTCCGTAGTCGGACCTTGATTGTATCTGTATGATGTAATGTTTTACCCATGTATTGTGTGAAGTGGCGATTGTAAGCCAACTATGTATCTCTTTCCCTTATGTATTACATGGGTTGTGTGAAGATTACCTCACTTGCGACATTGCTTTCAATGCGGTTATGCCTCTAAGTCGTGCTTCGACACGTAGGAGATATAGCCGCATCGAGGGCGTTACAATCTGCCACATAATCGCGGGCACGGCTTTCGAAAGTTCAAACCCTGAAGGGGTGTCCCAACTTAGCCCATGATAAGCTCTCGCGATCAACGAAGGATATTCCTTCTCCCCGGGAAGACCCGATCAGTCTCGAATCCGGCTACAAGACATTTCGACAAGAATAAAACAAGACCAGAAAGCCGCCGGATGTGCCGACAAATCCCGATAGGAGCTGCACATATCTCATTCTCGTGGCACACCGGATGAGCCAAACGTCGGGTTGGCATAGACCCTGATTGCCGGGGCGCCGGACATCGCCGGTTTGGACCAGCACTGAAGGAGAACGGCCCGGGGCTAAAATAAAGATGACCCTCGGCTCCGAAACCCAAGGGAAAAAGGGCATAGGTGAGGCAAATGGTAAAACCAATGTTGGGCCTTGCTAGAGGAGTCTTATTCAAAGCGAACTGTCAAGGGGGTCCCATAAATCACCCAACCGCGTTAGGGACGCAAAATCCGGGAACATAATACCGATATGACGGAAACTAGGACGACAAGAGTGGAACAAAACACCAGGCATAAGGCCGAGCCTTCCACCCTTTACCAAGTATATAGATGCATTAATAATATAAGAGATATTGTGATATCCCAACATAAACATAATCCAACATGGAGCAATCTTCATCTTCACCTGCAACTAGCAACGCTATAAGAGGGGCTGAGCAAAAGCGGTAACATAGGCAAGCAACGGTTTGCTAGGAAGGGTGACAAAGGTTAGAGGTTCATGGCAATTTGGGAGGCTTGAGCAGCAAGTGGTAGGTAACGCAGCATAGCGATAGAACGAAGGAACTAGCATAGCAATGATAGTAATGAGATCCAAGGTGACGGTCATCTTGCCTGAAATCCCGCTAGGAAGAAGAACGAGTCCATGAAGAAGATGAAGCCACGAAGACGAACCAAGCGTAGACGAACGAGTCCTCACGATCGCAACGTAACGGGAACTATCGAGAAGAAACACACAACAAGGTAAACACACCACACATATACATGACATGATGCACAACCAAGCATGATGCATGACAAGGCTACATGAAGCTACTCATGGCAAAAGACGACGCAAACAAAAGCAACACATCAAAGCAAGTTTAAATGAGGCCGGGAACAACATATAACAATTCCGGTAAGTCCTCATATGCAAATTTCGAAATTGGTCCAGAACTGAATAAACCTTATGTTCAAGTTGTTAAACAGCAAGTTAAGATGCACCACGATGATCTACACGAAATTCTAGTCAAGTTACATATAAAGTTCATTTAGTTCGGAGCTACGGCCTAGAAGATATGAGCAAAACAAGTTAAACATGGCATTGATGCAAAATGCACCCAAACATCAAGCAAACACCTCAAAACAAGGATGCAACATGATAATATGAAACTACATGCAAAATCAATCAAGTTTCATATAAAGCACACTCAAAACGGAGCAACGGTTCAACACATACACTCCATACAAGTTTAAAGGACAAGCTGTCCAAAACAGCAACTAGGCATATTGCAAGCACCTAAACAACAAGCTACAACACCTTAACATGATAACAAAAGGCACAGACGTGATGTACAGGTAAAGCATGACAGAACATGAACACTGAGCTAACTCCAGAAATCACTAGAACATGCTCAAACACACATGGCAAGATTGCAATTAATAACAGCTTCAGACTTATCAGGAAATAACATCAGGTTGCAATGTTTAGAGCTATCAAACAACATGCTACAGGAACTTAACATGGCAAACAAAGGCATGGAAGGATACTACTAAATGCATAGAACAAAAGTACTTTACTAACCATGAGCCAAAAAGGCACATAAAATATGATAGCACCCATGTAAAGATAGCAAGTTATATGACAGATTCAAACATGGCAGGAACAACAATAAGTAGGCATGTTGGTGAGCTTGTACCACTCACCACAGAGTATTACATGGCATGACAAGGAAACCAACAGTAAGAAGACATGTTTATGAAGCTAAGAATGGCAAGAGAAAGTTCATAGGGTACATGAATCACTAGCAAAGCTCATGGCAACACTGAACTTAATGTTAACAGGCTTACAGCAACATTATTTAGCAATCTTGAGGGCAAGATTAAAACAAGTTACAACAGACTATAATTGCAACAAAGGGCATGTGTAGATAGAGCACGACATGTATAAAAAAACATCCTTAGTGAACATCTCCAGATTATGCATAGAATGACTTGTAGCAGCAGGTTTACATAGTATCATAATATAACAGAATCAGCCTAGCAAAACAGCAACAACAAGTACCCTACTTATCAAGCTCGATGCACTCACTACAAGAATCACAAAAATACATGGATAACACCCCTGTAAATATGGCATGGCATATATCAAAACTCATGTAGACATCAACCTCATAGGATGCACACATCAAACATGGCAAAAAAGACAAATGAGCATGTTATAACAGTATCAGCAGGTTAACATCATATAGCACTCTTGCAACGAAGATTAGTGCATCAAGATGAACTCAAATGAACATGGTGCAATGGAATGAAATGATTGTCTCGTTGAGTCGAACAATTTGACATATCATACGCCCAAAACGGAGCAGTATGCAGCAAGTTATGATGCGATGAACATGGCATGATTTTGCAAAATAATACGGGACTTAGCAAAAAAACAACCTCGCAGAGAAGTGGACGGAGCGGTGCGGGATGGAGAGATCCGAGGCGGAGACGCGCGTTTGGATGGGCGAGGTGGTGGATCTGATCCCGATCCACGGAACTCGCCGGAGTTGTTGACGGCGGCGGCCGACGAGGTAGAGGACGCCGGGAGGCGCGATCCGCCGGCGGGACCTTCTCGCCAGATCTCGCCGGCGGCGGCGAAGCGGGTGGTGAGGTAAGACGCGCCGGCGGCAGCGGAGACGCGGAGGCGATCGGCGGGTCGGGCGCGGCTCGGTCGGGCGGCCGGCGCCGGGCGGCGGAGGCGAAAGGTCGCCGGGGCGGCGCGGAGAGCTGCGCCGGCAGGTCGGCGGCGTTGACCAGGGCGGCGCGCTAGGAGGAGATGGGCTCGGCGATCCGGGCCTCGCCGGGCGGCGGCGGGAGACACGTGGCACGCACGGGTTGGCTGCGGCGGCGGGCGGACATGTCCGTCGGCGGGGGAAGAAACGTCCGGCGGCGCGAGGGGAATTTCTAGGGTTTGGACTGCGGGATTTCGGGGAGGAAGACATATTTATAGATAGAGGGAGCTAGGAGCGTCCAAATGGGGAGCGGTTTTCGCCCACAAGATCATGATCGAACGAACGAGAGCATGGAGGGGGTTTGCATGGGCTTTGGGCCACTTTGGAAGGGGTGTTGGGCTGCACAAAAGAGGCTTTACGGTTACCCGGTTAACCGTTGGAGTATCAAACGACCTCCGAATGACACGAAACTTGACAGGTGGTCTACCGGTGGTATACCAAGGCCGCTTGGCAAACCTCGGTCCATTCCGAGAATGTTTAACACCTGCTCACGAAAAGAGGCAAAAGGGGGCGCCGAGAGACTTAGGAGTGCCGGATTGGAAAACGGACAACGGGGAAAATGCTCGGATGCATGAGACGAACACGAATGCGAAATGAGATGCACATGATGACATGATATGAAATGCAGATGATGACATGGCAAAGTGCAACATGCAAGCACATGACATGGCAACGACGGCGAATAATCGCGACACTGGCGATCGAATCCGGGGCGTTACAACACTCCTCCACTAACAAGAGATCTCGTCCCGAGATCTTAGGACCGAGACGGAAGGGAAAAGGGTTTGATGTGATAGAATGAAGGATGAAAGAATAAGATTAAATCTTACGATGATTTAGATGGAAGTTCCGGTGAAATGGCCGAGGAAATTGAACTCCGGAAAAGAAAAGATGAGAACACTTGGAACTAGAATTTATCCATCAAGAACAAACTCTGAAGGAAGGGATTACTTGACGACGATGAAACAAGAATAAGATTTATTGTATGCTTATCCTTCATCAAATCAAATTGATGACACGCAATGAATTTTTGCATACTACTTATTCTTCTTGAAAAAGGATTGAGAAGTGACATATCGCAAACTTGAGAAGGTCTTCATGAGCCACCAGTAGGATTTGAAAGAACGAATGGATTGATACGATACCAAAGGAAAATAATCTGAATGAACCACCGTAAGAATTCGAAAAATGACTAATGAAAGAGAATGAATCACCGGGCAGAATTAGAAGAACAAATATGCTCGAGGGGATTTAGATGCAAAAGAACAAAGAGATCATGAGCTGAATAAAGAACACTTGAACGAAGCACCGGGATAATTGGATAACGGTAGCTGAAATGTGAGGACGAAGAATTCTTCTGGAATGATGGCCTCCGGTGAAAAGAAATGGAAAAACAACTTCTGACATACTCCGGATGGGTAAGAAAAGAATATCTCGCACATGGAGTAATTAGAAGAGGATAACAAGAAACTAGAACCGCAAATCTTCGAGAGAACAGACAAGATTTAGAGGAAAAAACTCTTCTTCGGTCTTCAAATGACGACGAGAAACACCACCAAAATTTGTTGAGGCACTCCGGGAGAATGAAAAGCGAAGAGGTTGAGCCAACAATGAAAAGAATTTTAAAACTATCTTGGAGATGGCATCTGACTGATGAAATTCATACTTACGTCAAACTCCGAAAAGAATTAGAGAATAGCTCCGGAATAATTAGAAGAGTCAGGTAAGATCCTGGGAAAAGACCTGTGGGTTAGGGCCCACTAAAAGAAAACACAGTTGGAAAGGGTTGATGAACAGATAGATGATGCACCGGAACAATTGAGATATTTGAATGAGGTGACAACCTCGAATTAATTCGAATCTCTTGAGATGTCTTGAACACTCCGGAAGGATAAACTGGCGAGAGGCGAACGAGCAAGGGAAAAACATTTGAGCCGAGGAAAGAATATCATCAACACCGAAAATTGGAATTGAATCCACCAGAAAAGAAAAAGAGATGAAGATTGTCGAACAAAACGAGAATTCACCGGTAGAAATAATTGAGGGAAGACTAAAGAGGCTCCGCACGAAAGAAATTGATGCTTGAAACAGACTCAAGCTCCGGGAAGAAAAGGGTGGGAGGGCGGGAAAAACACAGGAAACTGGAAGGGGAAACCGACCAATATCTTGAAGAGAAAAACACCGGTTAAAATCATTGAGGAAAGAAAGCAAAGACTTCGCACGAGTAGGATAGATACTCAATTACGGACTCCGGTTCCGAGAGGAAGAAGGGACGGCGGGTGGGAAAAACAAGGACAACTTCGGACAAGGAAAAACAACGACGTCGGAGGAAGAACTGAGGATTGAACTTGGCAAAGATGAAGATGGTCGAGTCGACTTGACGAGAAATGCACCGGACAAAAGAGGATGGACAACTCACGAAACTAACCACGTGATCCTAAAGAAAAATTTGAACGGGAAGAGGAGTAATTCAAGACACCTACGTCAAGATTCCTCACCAGAGTGACGGAGGGGCTGAGGAGTAAAAAGAAATCCTACTCTCCGATATAACTAGACTCCGAAAATAGTTTTATTCTAGACTCGACATCGGCCAAACTACACGATCAATCAAGGGAGCTCCTAGGGTCGGTCAAGGCTCTGATACCAACTTGTCACGCCCAATATGCGACCCTATCCAAAAGGAACTCGTAGGTCCCACCAAGGATAGACCCGCATATTGAAACGCTTTTGCAAGGTGGATATCATTACCTGAACATTACATAATAGATGGGGATACATACATAAGGCATACAATGTCACACGAATACAACAATACATCATCCATAAGATCAACATCCGACTACGGATGAAACACAAACCGAAACTCAAACGACATCCACCCTGCTAGCCCAGGCTGCCGACCTGGAACCAATCCCCTGATTGAAGAACCAGAAGAAGAACTCCAAAACAAGCAAGCATCGCTCACGCGTCATGATCATCGCACAACCTGTACCTGCAACTATTGGTGTAGTAATCTATGAGCCACGAGGACTCAGCAATCCCATTACCATGGGTATCAAGACTAGCAAAGCTTAAAGGGAAAGGAAGGGGTAAAGTGGTGAGGTTGCAGCAGCGGCTAAGCATGATATGGTGGCTAGCACACGCAAATAAGAGCGAGAAGAGGAGCAAAGGAACGGTCGTCAACTAGTAATGATCAAGAAGTGATCCTGAACTCCTACTTACGTCAAACATAACCCAGAAACCGTGTTCTCCTCTCGATCAACCCCGAAAAGAGACACTCACGTTACGCACACGGTTGGTGTATTTTAGAAGAGTTTACTTCAAGTTTACTACAACCGGATATTAACAAATTCCCATCTGCCACATAACCGCGGGCACGGCTTTCGAAAGTTCAAACCCTGCAGGGGTGTCCCAACTTAGCCCATGATAAGCTCTCGCGATCAACGAAGGATATTCCTTCTCCCCGGGAAGACCCGATCAGTCTCAGAATCCCGGCTACAAGACATTTCGATAGTAATAAAACAAGACCAGCAAAGCCGCCCGGATGTGCCGACAAATCCTGGTAGGAGCTGCACATATCTCGTTCTCAGGGCACACCGGATGAGCCAGACGTCGGGTTGGCATAGACCCTAATTGCCCAGGGGGCGCCGGACATCGCTCGGTTTGGACCAACACTCGAAGGAGAACTGGCCCGGGGGGCTAAAATAAAGATGACCCTCGGGCTCCGGAAACCCAAGGGAAAAAAGGGCATAGGTGAGGCAAATGATAAAACCAATGTTGGGCCTTGCTGGAGGATTCTTATTCAAAGCAAACTATCAAGGGGGTCCCATAAATCACCCAACCGCGTTAGGGTCGCAAAATCCGGGAACATAATACCGATATGACGGAAACTAGGACGGCAAGAGTGGAACAAAACACCAGGCATAAGGCCGAGCCATCCACCCTTTACCAAGTATATAGATGCATTAATAATATAAGAGATATTGTGATATCCCAACATAAACATAATCCAACATGGAGCAATCTTCATCTTCACCTGCAACTAGCAACGCTATAAGAGGGGCTGAGCAAAAGCGGTAACATAGGCAAGCAACGTTTTGCTAGGAAGGGTGACAAAGGTTAGAGGTTCATGGCAATTTGGGAGGCTTGAGCAGCAAGTGGTAGGTAACGCAGCATAGCGATAGAACGAAGCAACTAGCATAGCAATGATAGTAATGAGATCCAAGGTGATGGTCATCTTGCCTGAAATCCCGCTAGGAAGAAGAACGAGTCCATGAAGAAGATGAAGCAACGAAGACGAACCAAGCGTAGACGAACGAGTCCTCACGATCGCAACGTAACGGGAACTATCGAGAAGAAGCACAACAAGGTAAACACACCACACATATACATGACATGATGCACAACCAAGCATGATGCATGACAGGGCTACATGAAGCTACTCATGGCAAAAGACGACGCAAACAAAAGCAACACATCAAATCAAGTTTAAATGAGGCCGGGAACAACATATAACAATTCCGGTAAGTCCTCATATGCAAATTTCGAAATTGGTCCAGAACTGAATAAACCTTATGTTCAAGTTGTTAAACAGCAAGTTAAGATGCACCACGATGATCTACACGAAATTCTAGTCAAGTTACATCTAAAGTTCATTTAGTTAGGAGCTACGGCCTAGAAGATATGAGCAAAACAAGTTAAACATGGCATTGATGCAAAATGCACCCAAACATCAAACAAACACCTCAAAACAAGGATGCAACATGATAATATGAAACTACATGCAAAATCAATCAAGTTTCATATAGAGCACACTCAAAACGGAGCAATGGTTCAACACATACACTCCATACAAGTTTAAAGGACAAGCTGTCCAAAACAGCAACTAGGCATATTGCAAGCACCTAAACAACAAGCTACAGCACCTTAACATGATAATAAAAGGCATGGACCTGATGTACAGGTAAAGCATGACAGAACATGAACACTGAGCTAACTCTGGAAATCACTAAAACATGCTCAAACACACATGGCAAGATTGCAATTGATAACAGTTTCAGACTTATCAGGAAATAACATCAGGTTGCAATGTTTAGAGCTATCAAACAACATGCTACAGGAACTTAACATGGCAAACAAAGGCATGGAATGATACTACTAAATGCATAGAACAAAAGTCCTTTACTAACCATAGGCCAAAAAGGCACAGAAAATATGATGGCACCGATGTAAAGATAGCAAGTTATATGACAGATTCAAACATGGCAGGAACAACAATAAGTAGGCATGTTGGTGAGCTTGTACCACTCACCACAGAGTATTACATGGCATTACAAGGCAACCAACAGTAAGAAGACATGTTTATGAATCTAAGCATGGCAAGAGCAAGTTCATAGGGTACATGGATCACTAGCAAAGCTCATGGCAAAACTGAGCTTAATGTTAACAGGCTTACAGCAACATTATTTAGCAATCTTGAGGGCAAGATTACAACAAGTTACAGCTGACTATAATTGCAACAAAGGGCATGGTTGGATATAGCACGACATGTATAACAAAACATCCTTAGTGAACATCTACAGATTATGCATAGAATGACTTGTAGCAGCAGGTTTACATAGTATCATAATATAACAGAATCAGCCTAGCAAAACAGCAACAACAAGTACCCTACTTAACAAGCTCGATGCACTCACTACAAGAATCACAAAAATACATGGATAGCACACCTGTAAAGATGGCATGACATAATCAAAACTCATGTAGACATCAACCTCATAGGATGCACACATCAAACATGGCAAAAAAGACAAATGAGCATGTTATAACAGTATCAGCAGGTTAACATCATATAGCACTCTTGCAACGAAGATTAGGGCATCAAGATGAACTCAAATGAACATGTTGTAATGGAATGAAATGATGTACTCGTTGAGTCGAACAATTTTATATATCACACGCCCAAAACGGAGCAGTATGCAGCAAGTTATGAAGCGATGAACATGGCATGATTATGCAAAAAAATACGGGACTTGGCGGAAAAAAAACAACCTCGCAGAGAAGTGGACGGAGCGGTGCGGGATGGAGAGATCCGGGGCGGAGACGCGCGTTTGGATGGGCGAGGTGGTGGATCTGATCCCGATCCACGGAGCTCGCCGGAGTTGTTGACGGCGGCGGCCGACGAGGTAGAGGACGCCGGGGAGGCGCGGGATCTGGCCGGCGGGGACCTTCCCCGGCCGGGATCTCGCCGGCGGCGGCGGAGGCGCAGCGGCAGGGTCGGGCGCGTTCGGTCGGGCGGCCGGGCACCGCGGCGGAGGCGAAAGTCGCCGAGGGCGGCGCGGAGAGCTGCGCCAGGGGTCGCGGCGTTGACCAGCAGGCGGCACGCACGAGAGATGGGCTCGGGGCCCCGATCCGGCCTCGCTGGCCGGGCGGCGCTGGGCGGCGGCGGGAGACACGTGGCACGCACGGGTTGGCTGCGGCGGCGGGCGGACATGTCCGTCGGCGGGAGAAGAAACGTCCTGCGGCGCGAGGGGAATTTCTAGGGTTTGGACTGCGGGATTTCGGGGAGGAAGACATATTTATAGATAGAGGGAGCTAGGAGAGTCCAAATGGGGAGTGGTTTTCGCCCACACGATCGTGATCGAACGACCGAGAGCATGGAGGGGGTTTGGATGGGTTTTGGGCCACTTTGGAAGGGGTGTTGGGCTGCACAAAGAGGCTTTACTTACATCGGTTAACCGTTGGAGTATCAACGACCTCCGAATGACACGAAACTTGACAGGCGGTCTACCGGTGGTATATCAAGGCCGCTTGGCAAACCTCGGTCCATTCCGAGAATGTTTAACACCCGCTCACGAAAAGAGGCAAAAGGGGGCGCCGGGAGACTTAGGAGTGCCGCATTGGAAAACGGACAACGGGGAAAATGCTCGGATGCATGAGACGAACACGAATGCGAAATGAGATGCACATGATGACATGATATGAAATGCAGATGATGACATGGCAAAGTGCAACACGCAAGCACATGACATGGCAACGACGGCGAATAACTGGCAGACACCTGGCGCATCGAATCCGGGGCGTTACAACATTGTTGATTGCCGGCAAAACATTGAGATACCTGGTGTTAAAATTCTAGTAAATCCAAAACTCGTTTGAAATTCATGAAACTTGGCATGCTATTATGGAGCGGCATCAACATGCCGTGGTGAAAATTTTGTCCCATTTGGTGAAGGTTTGGGTATAAGCTTCTCACAAACCAGAGCTTCTCACAACAAGCATGATGGTTTCGATAGGGAACGTACCACCTTTGGGGACGGGACGATATCCGTTGCCTCTTATTGCTTTCAAAAAATTTCTACTATCAACATAGAGCAACAGGAGTGTTGTGTTTAATCTTGGAATTTTTCGGGGTTCCTTTGGCCTTTTTATACATTAACTGGGTTTTGTAGGCATGTTATGTGCATAATTCAAATATGAACTACAAGCAGATGCTCCAATGCACTAAAGTTGGTTGAAAAATAACATGTGTGTCCTTGGGTGAATTTCTAGGTCCCATGCAAGAGATTGGAATGAAATTCAAACACCAGGGCACTTTTGATTGCCGGCATAACGTTGAGATGCCTGGTTTTTAAATACTAGTAAATCCTAAACTCGTCTGATATTCATGAAACTTGGCATGCTATCATGGAGCGGCATCAACATGCCATGGTAAAAAAATTGTCCCATTTGGGGCAAGTTCGGGTATATACTTCTCACAAACCAGAGCTTCTCACGACAAGCATGATGGTTTCGATAGGGAACGTCCCACCTTTGGGGACGAAACAATATCCATTGCCTCTTATTGCTTTCAAATTTTTGCTCGTGTCAACATAGAACAACAGGAGTGTTTTCTCAATTTTTGGGATTTTTCGGGGTTCGTTTAGACATTTTTATGCATTAACTGAGTTTTCAATGCATTTATGTGCATAATTCAAATTTGAACTACATGCACATGCTCCGGTGCATATAAATTGGTTGAAAAATCAAATATGTGTACTTGGGTCCCTGCTTAGGTCCCATGAAAGAAATGGGAATGAATTTCAAACACCAGGGCACCGTTGATTGCCGACAAAACATTGAGATGCCTAGTTTTTAAATTCTAGTAAATCCAAAACTCGTCTGAAATTCATGAAACTTGGCATGCTATCATGGAGTGGCATAAACATTCCGTGGTAAAAAAATTGTCCCATTTGGGGCAGGTTTGGGTATATGCTTCTCACAAACCAGAGCTTCTCACAACAAGCCTGATGGTTTCGGTAGGGAACGTACGTCCCACCTTTGGGGACGAAACGATATCCATTGCCTCTTATTGCTTTCAAAAAATTTCTCGTGTCAACATAGAACCACAGGAGTGTTGTGTCAATTTTTGGGATTTTTCGGGGTTCGTTTGGACATTTTTATGCATTAACTGAGTTTTGTAGGCATTTTATGTGCATAATTAAAAATTGAACTACATGCGCATGCTCTAGTGCATATAAATTGGTTGAAAAATCACATGAGTGTCCTTGGGTGCATCCTTAGGTCCCATGCAAGAGACGGGAATGAACTTCAAAAACCAGGGCACTGTTGATTGCCGGCAAAACGTTGAGATACCTGGTTTTTAAATTCTGGTAAATCCAAAACTCGTTTGAAATTCATGAAACTTGGCATGCTATCGTGGAGCAGCATCGACATGCCGTGGTGAAAAGTTTGTCCCATTTGGGACAGGTTTGGGTATAAGCTTCTCACAAACCAGAGCTTCTCACAATAAGCATGATGGTTTCGATAGGGAACGTACTACCTTTGGGGACGGGACGATATCCGTTGCCTCTTATTTCTTTCAAAAAATTTCTAGTGTCAACATAGAATAACAGGAGTGCTGTGTTTAATTTTGGAAGTTGTCGGGGTTAGTTTGGCCTTTTTTATACATTAACTGGGTTTTGTAGGCATTTTAAGTGCATATTTCAAATTTGAACTACAAGCACATGCTCCAGTGCACCAAAGTTGGTTGAAAAATCACATGTGTGTCCTAGGGTGAATTTCTAGGTCCCATGCAAGAGATTGGAATGAAATTCAAACACCAGGGCATAGTTTATTGCCGGCAAAACGTTGAGATGTCTGGTTTTTATATTCTAGTAAATCCATAACTCGTCTGAAATTCATGAAACTGGGCATGCTATCATGGAGCGGCATCAACATGCCGAGGTAAAAAATTTGTCCCATTTGGGGCAGGTTCGGGTGTAAGCTTCTCACAAACCCGAGCTTCTCACAACAAGCATGATGGTTTCGATAGGGAACGCCCCACCTTTGGGGACGAAACGATATCCATTGCCTCTTATTGCTTTCAAAATTATTTAGGGTTCGTTTGGACATTTATGTGCATAATTCAAATTTGAACTACATGCACAGGCTCGAGTGCATATGAATTGGTTGAAAAATCAAATCTTTGTCCTTGGGTGCATGCTTAGGTCCCATGCAAGAAATGAGAATGAATGTCAAACACCCTGCCACCGTCACTCGGCCGCAAACATTGAGATACCCTTTTTTAAAATTCTAGTAAATCCAAAACTCGTCTGAAATTCATGAAACTTGGCATGCTATCATGGAGCGGCATCAACATGCCGCGGTAAATTTTTTGTCCCATTTGGGGCAGGTTTGGGTATATGCTTCTCACAAACCAGAGCTTCTCACAACAAGCATGATGGTTTCGGTAGGGAACGCCCCACCTTTGGGGACGAAACGGTATCCATTGCCTCTTAATGCTTTAAACATTTTTCTAGTGTCAACATAGAACAACAGGAGTGTTGTGTCAATTTTTGTGATTCTTCGGCGTTCGTTTGGACATTTTTATGCATTAACTTGATTTTGTAGGCATTTTATGTGCATAATTCAAATTTGAACTACAAGCACATGCTCCAATGCACTAAAGTTGGTTGAAAAATTGAACCGGTGTCCTTGGGTGAATTTCTAGGTCCCACGCAAGAGATGAGAATAAAATCAAACACCAGGGCACTGTTGATTGCCGGCAGAACGTTGAGATGCCTGGTTTTTAAATTCTAGTAAATCCATAACTCTTCTGAAATTCATGAAACTTGGCATGCTATCATGGAGCGGCATCAACATGCCGTGGTAAAAAAATTG
The DNA here is from genome assembly GCA_021605205.1 of Aegilops longissima. NCBI lineage: Eukaryota > Viridiplantae > Streptophyta > Magnoliopsida > Poales > Poaceae > Aegilops > Aegilops longissima. The sequence continues at coordinate 210,177,547 of CM038680.1, forward strand.
TCCCATTCGGGGCAGGTTCGGGTATACGCTTCTCACAAACCAGAGCTTGTCACAACTAGCATGATGGTTTCGGTAGGGAACGTCCCACCTTTGGGTACGAAACGATATCCATTGCCTCTTATTGCTTTCATAAATTTTGTCGTGTCAAGATAGAACAACAGGAGTGATGCGTCAATTTTTGGGATTTTTCGCGGTTCGTTTGGATATTTTTATTCATTAACTGAGTTTTCAATGCATTTATGTGCATAATTCGAATTTGAACTACATGCACATGCTCCAGTGCATATAAATTGGTTTAAAAATCAAATATGTGTCCTTGGGTGCATGCTTAGGTCCCATGCAAGAAATGGGAATGAATTTCAAACACCAGGGCACCGTTGATTGCCGGCAAAACATTGAGATGCCTGGTTTTTAAATTCTAGTAAATCCAAAACTCGTCTTAAATTCATGAAACTTGGCATGCTATCATGGATTGGCACCCAACATGTTGTGGCATTTTTCGTGTCCATTTTGAGAGAAGGCGCATTCGAATAATGACAGCCAACAAAGGCATTTTGAGAAATAGCTGCCACTTTAATATCTCAAACGTTTGTAGAGTTCAAACTGTGTGCGTTTTTTTAACCATTCATGTGACGCCACGTGTCTTAGTTTTAATGGTTGTAGGAGGTGCCGTGCGGACAGATGCTTGACCTTGACTGAACGGGAGGCGTGCGAGTGCAGTCTGGTGCGTAGGCTGACCGAAAGGCATGCAAGCTGTCCTCCAATGTGCAGGCTCACCGGGAAGCGTGCGAGCTGTACGCTACGCACGCTCACTGGGAAGCGAGCCCTTTGACTTCCATGGCCGCCCGCTTTCCTCTCCATTAATGGCGCCCGAGCCGCTGTTTAATACGGGCGGTCTTACTGTTCGCCTCCCATTCCCCTCCCTCCCGCAACCGCAGGCCTCCACCAACCATGTCGCAGAACGATCATCTACCACTAGTCTTCAAGTTTGGTGAAGTCGACTCCGAGTCGGAGGAGATAGAAAATAAGGAGGAATGGGGCCTCATGGACATGTCCCAGAACGAGCCGGCCGTGGCGGTTGCTGCCCCCGCTCCGTCCCCACTCCCATCCCCGCGCTCGCGCCAGCGACCATCCCCGAAGCATTGATGGGCTGGTCGCCGAGCACTATCGCAGAGCTGGAAGCCGCGGGCGTCAGCGAGGTCTCCGCGGACCTATGCGAGCTCGTGTACATGCCAGCGCCAGCGCCCGTGCCCGTGCCCGTGCACGCCCCTCCGCCCACCGTGGCGCCGGCCCCCGTGTGTTTGGCTGCACCCACTGTGCCCGTGCGCACGCTCACCTTAGCGGCATGGGACGTTGTCATCGACCGCTACCTCTCAGCTGCCCCAGTTGTCGTCGTCCCGCGCCCCTCCCGTCGATCGCGTGGTGACATGATGTTTGATTTACAAATGAACAACATTTTGTGCTGCCTTGAAGACTTCAATAACAGCGTCCCGGAGGACAACAACGACAACAACGGAGTGGCACGCCACCGCCGCCAAAAATAGGTTTTTGGGGTTTAATACTGTATCTCGAATGCTCGATCATATGAATATAAATTCGCAGTGTGATTGAATGAAAGATATGGTTTGAACAAACTTGTGTTTTTCTCTCTTAATGTATAGACTTATTAAACGATTTTCTTTTGAAAAAACGTCAATGGTTTTTAAATATAAAACACTCATTGCAAACTTTTAGTTAGAACACCCGGATGCAAACCGACAGCATCCCCAGGAAGCCAAGGGAAAAATCTGCCGAGTAGGATTTCTGTGTCCCTTCAACGCAAACGGTTGTTTTGCAGGACCCGAAGTGCAACCACGTACAAACAATTGGGTAAGATTTGCATATCTGTCATTTTGGGTATGTTGCCATTTGTCAAACTGGAAAGATTGACAATTTTTTATCTAGTAACATTGCCATTTGTGAACCTTGTAACACTGCGATTTGTCAAAATATGCAGCTAAAAATCACTAGCACTATCTAATTTTTGCAACTAAAATCACTAGCACTGTTCATATGGACACCACTAGCAGGCGTTAGTTGATGGACGCATATGCAAATGTACCATTGATTACATACAACAAGTCATCGGCCCACAACGACAACGAGGATACACGTTGGATTATAGATCATTTCCAACAAAACATTCTAGTAAAGTTTTTCTCACACAACAAATAACAAAGCGATGAAATGAACTTCAGCTCAACCACTCGTCGGTGATGGAAACGCTTTCTTTGAACCAGAAGTGATTCTCAGGAAGAGCCACCATCATCAATCTTGAGACCAACGCAGGACCGATCATCCAGGCTGAAGCGGCCTATGTCAGGACCCATATTGGGACGGTAGGGAAGCATACCAATGTCCGAGGTATAGATACAGTTGCTTCTAATAAATGGTAGGAAAATTGTGTCAACAGCAGCTGGATCACCTTCCGCCATCATTGGATAGTTTTGTCCAAGGAAGAGTGAGTTTCCTCCAAGACTTTCAATACTGAACCAGGGAGAAGGTGTTGGCGCTAGTACACTAGTATCCACCCCGAATACCCTGCAACGGATGTTGGAATAGGTCAAGAGAGTGCGACCATGCGAGACAACTCCTGCTTCCTTAGTAACATCAGCAGTGCCTTGTATACAGACAATTGGTGTGGAATGACACCTATTGTAACATCCCAAATTTTCAATTTGGAATGTTATACATAGAGCATCATTGCGTATCATATTTTTTTTCATTGCATATTGCTCGATCCTAGAAATTCTACACAACTCAAGGACCCACGGAGAGAGTTGGGGATTTCGTTATTTTCATATTTGAGTTTTCTCAAATTTTGAAAATAGGATCATTTGATTTTAATTATTTTATCTTCAATTATTTTTACTATCAAAATATGAGAGAGGGAATAAAATGACTTTCCCAAAATAAAGAAATAATGAAGATTTAATAATAAAATAAAATAAGATTTTATTTTGGAGTTTTTCGCCATTTTATTTGAATTTAGGAAAATGCTGCTTTTTCAAAATTGATTTAGGCCCCAAATAAATGTTCATCTAGTCCGCTTGATTTTAGAAGTCGGGAAAATTTATTTCGGATTTTTGGAGTCCGTTTAGTATTTCTTTTATTTTTCTTCTGAGAATTATTTAAAAAACGCCAGACCGACCATGGGCGTGCCCGAGCGGGACTCCGCTCGGGCGCCTATATAGCGCCACCCCGGCGCCTCAGCTCACCGCCCGCCCGAGCCGCCACGCCTCACCACCTCACCTCCCACTGCCCACCCCAAAAAACCCTAACCCTAGCCGATCCGCCCCGCCGCCGCCGCCACCGCCGAGGTTCGCCGCTGCCTCGTTTTGCGTGCCGCCAGTTTTTTTTTAAAATCGGGCGGTTTTTATTTCGTTTTTTTCGGTTTTCTTAGTTTCGTTTTTTTAGTTTCGGTTTTTTTTTGGTTTAGGTTAAATAGCTTAACGCTCGCTCGTTAGTTCGCTTAAACGAACGAGTTCGCGATTAGTTTAGTTAACGAATGTTCGCTCGTTAATCCGCTCGTCGTTTTTTCTTTTCTCGGATTTAATCCGCGATTTTTCGATCGCGATTCTTGATCCGATTTTCGTTTTAGTATAACTTTTCGCTCGTTTATCGGAATCAGGCGATTCAAGCGCATAGAGTTTCGTCTCGAAACCCTCTTTCCGAATAATCTACTTAAACAAGTTTTTGTTTCTGTAAAATTTGACTTAGATCCAGAATAGTAAAACAGAGCTGTTTTCTTCCGCCGTTTGATTTTCGTTGCTTCGTTTGTTTTGATTCTTTTTGCAAACCGGAGTTCTTAAGTTGAACTATCTTGTTAGATATATTTGAGTTTTACCTGTGCATTAGATGAGTACTTATTGTATGCTTGTTTGTTTTTCTGCGATAGAATACCCGGAGTGCGCCGCCTGTTACTTCGAGTCTCTAGGTTTCGCGGATCATCAGTAAGGCCAGTAACACTTTGATCATATCTCTTCTCATACCCAGTTTTTATGCATTAGATCTATCCTCAAACATTGCATGATTAGGATCTAATTAAATTGTGGGTTTTGGGAAGTAGATTGAGGTAGTACCTATTACTGCTTTATTATCAAACCCTTGGGAGTTACTTCTCGCTTGCTTATTATGCCATGCTATGCTAGTAGACGTGGATTGGGTGAGTGTATCCATGATGATGTGAGATTGTTATTTAATGGTTTATTTAAGGTGGCAACTTAAACACACATCCGGGTGGATTGAGGCACCTGGTTTCTATCAGACTTGCTCAGATTTCTTCTGACCGCCACCCGTGCTCAAAGGGATCATGAGATTATTCAAACTAGAAACTTACGTGTGCAGCCACAAGCCATTATGGGCTCTCGCATAGTTGATTAAGTTGTGCGAACTCTTACGGGTAGACTAGCGATGTAGGGGAAAGTAGGTGTACCGGTCTACCCACAAGTAAGGTGCTAGTGCTTCGAAAGACTATGTCTCGGTCATCCGCTTCTCAAACATCATGTAGTGCGAGAAATCCAACGGAGGCGATCGAGTCTTGTCGGGAAAAGTGCGCAAACCTCTGCAGAGTGTATAAACTAATCATGGTTAGCCGTGTCCCCGGTTATGGACGTCTTGAGTATCTAGTACTTGGATATCATGTGAATCTCATCATGTTACTTAATTTTGTTGGGTTTTTAATGTGTACTTTTAATTGGGATAGAGAATGCTGTCAACCATTCTCAATGTTTAACAACCACCATGATAGTTAAATAACTTTATTCCTTTGCAGAAGGGAAAAATTGGCTTTGTGCAAAACTGTAACCATAGAGCTTTCCACCAGCCATATATGCATGTAGTATAGGTTTATTATTTCCATTACTCTCTATGTGTTACTTTGCCAGCATATTCCATTTGCTGACCCGTTTTCGGGCTGCAACGTTTCATGTTGCAGACTTTTCGAATTTACAGTAAGGTGCTTAGGTCGTGGTTCTATACTCGATGATGCCGTTGGAGTTGATGGACTCGCTTATTCTTCCAAGCCTTCCGCTGTTATCGTATTAGATGGCCTTAAGCCATATTTATTTTATTAAGTTCTCTCTTGAGACATTCGATTGTAATAAGTGTGTGATTGCTACTCTGTTATAAATCCTCCGAGTCTCGTGTGTGGTGTCAAGATTACAGATCCAAGGATGACACCGAGCACAAAGATCGATCGCTTGAGGTCCTGTCGCTACAAAGATGGTATCGAGCACACGCCGATCGTAGGACACGACCATTAAGCTAAAGCCCTAGATCACTACTCTCTCTCTCATTTCTAACTCCTCATCTTTTCTACTCTTTTAGGATGACGGAAGCGAGGATCAAGTTCACTCAAATGGATGAAGATACACCTTCTGGACGACACCTCAAGGAAGTCACTAAGTACCTTAACATCGGATTACCAAGCTTCACCGGACCTACAATTCCACTTTACCTCAAGAAGAGCGTAAAGATTCAAGCTCATGTTCTCGGAAGGACGCTTGCGCCAATCACGGAGCCCATAGAGTGTGTTTTCAATGCACCAACTTGAGTGCTGGAAAGAGCATGGCAGCTCACATAACCATGGGACGCATTGGAGAAGTTTACAAAGAAGACCTCAAGGATACTATCTACCAGATTTGTGGGCGCCGAGATGAACAGAGGGAGATAGTTGGCACTAAGAAGGATCGATCCATTGCAGCTTTCATCCAAGAGTTAAATCAGCACATCCGACGCCAGGAGAACCAGATGTGCGCAGACATGATGGAGTTGAAGACAGCAAAAGCCAAGATTATCGAACTAGAAGGAGGAACGAAGGCCACTCGCAAGGATTACATGGAGGAGATTGTAGCTCTAGTGGGACAAAACGGCGATCTTAAGGAGAAGATTGAAGAACTCATGGGAAATTCAGCACCCGGAGGAGAAGATGAAGATTGCACCTGTCCAGAGAACTACATCATCATCGAAGACACCGATTCCGATCCTAGTGATGATGATTTCGAAGATGAAGCTGGAGCAGATATCATGGAGTCTTCATCGGAGCAGTTTTTCTAGTTGACCACCATAACAGTAGTAGATTTTGCCCATTATAATTAGTTTTAGTTCCAGCACTTTGTAACGATAGATAGACCATTGTATGCCCTTGTTTGAATTGATTGAAGTGATATTGTGTGATTTGTCTCATGTGCATATGGGTAGTGTTTGTCTTTAGACCTCATTCTATTCTTAACTCTCGTCTTCTCTTAAACCCCTCAGATGCCTCCAAGACGCGACCCCAGATTTGTTTTCCTGCCAGAGATCACTCAGTTGATTCAGCAGCAGAATGCCTTGATTCAAACATTGGTACATAACCAAGGCAACAACAACAACAACAACAACCCACCACCACCACCATCCATTGACCATTTGACCCGTTTCTTAAGGCTGAATCCGCCGGTGTTCTCCAGTAGCACCGAGCCGATTGTTGCAGATGATTGGCTCCGTAAGATAGGGAGGGAGTTGACCACTGCAGGATGTACAGATGGAGAAAGGGTGAAGTTTGCTGCACATCAGCTTGAAGGACCCGCAACAGCATGGTGGGAGAATTTTACAGCCACTTACCCGTGACACCGCCACATGGGATCGAGTTTCAAGAAGCCTTCAGACGCCCATGTTTCAGCAGGAGCTATGGCCATGAAGAAGCGTGAGTTTCGCAACTTGCGCCAAGGAGGACTGACGCCACGAAGATGTGGATGATTTCAGTAAGTTAGCACGTTATGCCCCAAATGACATTGTTACGGATGCAGCTAAGCAGGAGAAGTTTCTAGAAAGACTAAATGATGAGTTGAGCATGCAGTTGATGGTAGCCACCTTCAATAACTACCAGGAGTTAGTAGACTGTGCTCTTATGATTGAAGGGAAGCAGCAGCAGATTGAAAATCGCAAGAGAAAGTATGGACAGGGGAAGAATAACTCTGGAGCTCAGCAGAAACTTCGCTTTACCCCGAAGCCAGGAGGACAATTTCAGCATACCCATGGAGGAGGTAGCTCGCACAACCATAATGGCACCAAGAATGGGAATGGGAATGGAGGAATCAATGGACAAAACCGCACCAACCCGTCAACACCATCCAAGGTAGACCTGAGCCACATCACTTGATTTAAGTGTCGCAAGACTGGGCATTATGCAAATGATTGTCCAGAAGGCCAAAATGGAAATGGTAATGGAAGCTCAGGAAGGAAGCCGAACCCTTGCAACAAAGGACAAGTGAACCACGTTACCGTGGAGGAGGTTGAAGGTCAGCCAGATGCAGTAATAGGTAAGTTTTTGGTTAAGTCATTTACTACAGTTGTTCTTTTTGATACTGGTGCATCGCATTCATACATATCAAGGGAATTTGTGGATAAGTTTAGCCTGCCCACTAGAACTCTTAAGACACCCATGCTAGTAAGCTCAACGGGAGCGGAGTATACGGCCAGTCAAGGATGTTTTCAAGTGCCATTAAGTATAGGGAGGCATGTTTTCCCAACGGATTTAATTATATTGGAATCCCAAGGTTTGGATGTAATTCTTGGTATGGATTGGTTGTCGATGTATGGAGGAAACATTGATTGCGCCAAGAAGACAATTTTGCTTACGACACCGTAAGGAAGGAGAATCAAGTATGTATCACGGCATGAGCCGAGGAGAGCACATGTAAATTCCTTAACAGAGTTGTGCAGAGGAAGTACCAAAGGGTAAGGGATTTCCCGATGTGTTTCCTAAGAGTTGCTGCATGCCACCGATAGGGACATTGAGTTTCGATTGAACTATCGCCAGCATGTACGATATCTAAGAGACCGTATAGGATGCCAGCCCAAGATTTGGAGGAAATTAAGAAGCAAATTAAGGACTTCTTCGGATAAAGGTTTTATTCGCCCAAGTCCTTCGCCTTGGGGATCACCAAGATTTAGTGGAGAAGAACGATGGATCATTAAGAATGGTTGTTGATTATCGCGGATTGAATGAAGTGACCATTAAGAACAAGTACCCACTACCGATGATCAATGACTTGTTTGACCAATTGCAAGGAGCTAAGGTGTTTTCCAAGATTGATTTGCGATCGGGTACCATCGCTTGAAGATTCGAGAGCAGGATATACCTAAGACGGCTTTTACCACTGTGCACGGGCTGTATGAGTATACCGTTATGTCATTTGGTCCGACTAACGACCTGCCTATTTTATGAACATGATGAACAAAGTGTTTACGGAGTTTCTGGATAAGTTCGTCGTGGTGTTCATTGATGATATTTTGGTTTACTCGAAGAATGAAGAGGAACATAAGGAGCATTTGCGTTTGGTACTCGAGAAGCTCAGAGAACATCAGTTGTATGCCAAGTTCAGCAAGTGTGAGTTTTGGTTGAAGGAAGTTGGATTTCTCGGACATGTTATATCCGGAGAAGGTATAGCAGTAGACCCCACTAAATTTGCCACCGTGACAAACTGGGAAACGCCAACAACAGTTGGAGAGATTCGGAGTTTCCTTGGACTCGCAGGATACTACCGGAGGTTCATTGAGAATTTCTCAAGGATTGCGAAGCCTATGACAGAATTGTTGAAGAAGGATACCAAGTTCATTTGGACTGAGGAGTGTGAAGCTAGTTTTCAAGAGTTGAAGAAACGTTTGGTTACCTCACCAGTATTAATTCTGCCAGATCAGCCAAGGATTATGAGGTGTATTGCGACGCTTCACGAAGAGGACTTGGAGCAGTGCTTATGCAGGAGGGAAGAGTTGTTTCGTATGCTTCACGATAGCTTAAGCCTCATGAGCTAAACTATGCCACGCATGATTAGGAGTTAGCAGCCGTAGTGCATGCGTTGAAAACATGGAGACATTTCCTCATTGGAAATCATTGTGAGGTGTATACGGATCACAAGAGTTTGAAGTACATCTTCACGCAGAAGGAGTTAAATCTCAGGCAGAGGAGATGGTTGGAGCTTATTAAAGATTATGATATGAGATTACATTATCACCCCGGAAAGGCTAACGTTGTAGAAGACGCGTTGAGCCGTAAGAGTCACGTCAACACAGTAATGACGGGAGAAATACCAAGGGAGTTAGCCGAGGATCTTCGAGAGCTATGTTTGGAAATAGTTCCGAGAGGCTATGTAGCAGCATTGGAGATTCAGTCAACCTTGATGGACAAGATCAGGGAAGCTCAGAAGACTGACAAAGAGGTTGCCTCTATAAAGGAGAAAATGAGCGAAGGAAAGGCTAAGGGATTTCGTGAGGATGAGCACGATACCTTATGGTTTGAAGACCGTGTTTATGTGCCCAATGACCCGGAGATCAGGAAGTTAATCCTACAAGAGGCACATGATTCACCATATTCGATTCACCCAGGAAATACCAAGATGTATTTGGATTTGAAGAATACTTTCTTGTGGACCGGAATGAAGAAGGATATTGCAGAGTACGTAGCAGTTTGTGATGTATGTCAGAGGGTGAAGGCAGAACATCATAAGCCAGCAGGATTGTTACAGCCATTGCCTATACCTGAATGGAAGTGGGATAAACTAGGTTGGATTTCATCATGGGATTGCCCAGGACTCGTTCAGGCTATGACTCGATTTGGGTTGTAGTCGATCATTTGACGAAGGTAGCTCATTTCATTTCAGTAAAGACTACCTACAGCAGTGCCAAATTGGCTAAGATATACATGACAAGGATTGTATGCTTGCATGGAGTTCCGAGGAGTATCGTATCAGATAGAGGAACCCAATTTGCCTCAAAGTTCTGGAAGCAGTTGCACGAAACTTTGGAACCAGGCTGGAGTTTAGCACAGCTTTTCATCCATAGACAGATGGACAAACCGAGAGAGTCAACCAGATTTTGGAGGATATGCTTAGAGCTTGTGCTTTGGATTATGGATCAAGTTGGGATGACAACTTGCCATATGCGGAGTTTTCTTACAACAACAGTTATCAATATAGTTTGAAGATGGCCCCTTTGGAAGCCTTATACGGAAGGAGGTGCAGGACCCCGTTGTTGTGGGATGAAGTTGGAGACCGCTAGTTGTTTGGACCGGATTTGATTAAGGAGTCTGAATGGAAAGTAAAGTTGATTCGCGATAGGCTCAAGGTAGCCCAGTCAAGACAAAAAAGTTATGCGGGATTCAAAACGCAAGGAGACAGAATACGAAGTCGGAGACAGAGTTTATCTTCGTGTATCGCCACTTCGAGGAGTTAAGCGTTTTGGTGTTAAAGGAAAGTTAGCGCCACGATTCGTAGGACCTTATTGTGTTTTGGAACACATGGGAGAAGTTGCGTACAAATTGGAACTACCCGAAGGATTGTCAAGAGTTCATGATGTGTTTCATGTTTCTCATTTGAAGAAGTGTCATGCAGAGATGGCGGATATACCACTAAGAGATACTGTGCCACTAGAAGCGATTCAGTTGAATGATGATTTGACCTATGAGGAGAAATCAATCAAGATTCTGGAGTATGCCAGCCGAGTCACACGCAGCAAGGTCATTAAGTTTTGCAAAGTTCAGTGGAGCCACCACACTGAGGATGAAGCCACCTGGGAGCGAGATGAAGATTTGCTTAAGGACCACCCTCACCTATTTTCTAGCCAACCCGAATCTCGAGGGCGAGATTCATCTTAAGGGGGTAGCTTTGTAACATCCCAAATTTTCAATTTGGAATGTTATACATAGAGCATCATTGCATATCATATTTTTTCGTTGCATTTTTGCTCGATCCTAGAAATTTTACGCAACTCAAGGACCCACAGAGAGAGTTGGGGATTTTCGTTATTTTCATATTTGAGTTTTCTCAAATTTTGAAAATAGGATCATTTGATTTTAATTTTTTATCTTCATTTATTTCTACTATCAAAATATGAGAGAGGGAATAAAATGACTTTCCTAAAATAAAGAAATAATGAAGATTTAATAATAAAATCAAATAAGATTTTATTTTGGAGTTTTTCGCCTTTTTATTTTGAATTTAGGAAAAATGTGCGTTTTTAAAAATTGCATTTAGGCCCCAAATAAATGTTCATTTAGTCTGGCTTGATTTTAGAAGACGGGGAAAATTTATTTCGGGATTTTTGGAGTCCGTTTAGTATTTCTTTTTATTTTTCTTCTCAGACGAATTATTTAAAAAAACGAACCGCCTGGGCGTGCCGAGCGGGACTCCTTCGGAGGCGCACTATATAAGCGCAACCCCCCGGCGCCCACAGCCCAGCCGCCACCGCCCGCCAGCCAGCCACGCCCAGCCTGGCCAGCCGCCGCCGCCGCCTCGGCCACGCCTCGAAACCCTAACCTAACCCGCACCGCCCGCCGCCCGCCGCTGGGCCGCCGCGGACCCGCCGCCGACTTCGCCGGACCCGCCGCCGACTTCGCCGCCGGACCCGCCGCCGACTTCGCCGCCGGACCCGCCGCCCGAGGTTCGCCACAGATCGTTTATGTGTCACGGTTTAAAAAAACAGGCGGTTTTCTTGGTTTTTTCGGGTTTTTTAGTTTCGTTTTTTTATTAGTTTTGGTTTTTTTTCCCGGTTCGGTTAAATAGCGAATGTTCGTTCGTTCGTTCGTTTTTAACGAACGCGTTCGTCAGATTAATTTAGTTAACGAACGTCCGTTCGTTAACCTGTTCGTCGTTTTTCCTTTTCTCGGATTTAATCCGCGATTTTTCTGATCGCGATTCCTGATCCGATTTTCGTTTTAGTATAACTTTTCGCTCATTTATCGGAATCAGGCGATTCAAGCGCCTAGAGTTTCGTCTCAAAACCCTCTGTCCGAATAACCTACTTAAACAAGTTTTTGTTTCTGTAAAAATTGACTTAGATCCAGACTAGTAAAATGGAGCTGTTTTCTTCCGCCGTTTGACTTTCGTTGCTTCGTTTGATTTGATTCTTTTTGCTAACCGGAGTTCTTAAGTTGAACTATCTGGTTAGATATATTTGAGTTTTACCTGTGCATTAGATGAGTACTTATTGTATGCTTGTTTGTTTGTCTCGCGATAGAATACCCGGAGTGCGCTTTGTTACTTGAGTCTCTAGGTTTCATGGATCATCGCAAAGGCAAGTAACACTTTGATCATATCTCTTCTCATACCCAGTTTTTATGTATTAGATCTATCCTCAAACATTGCATGATTAGGATCTAATTAAATTGTGGGTTTTGGGAAGTAGATTGAGGTAGTACCTATTACTGCTTTATTATCAAACCCTTGGGAGTTACTTCTCGCTTGCTTATTATGCCATGCTATGCTAGTAGACGTGGATTGGGTGAGTGTATCCATGACAGATGTGAGATTGTTATTTAATGGTTTATTTAAGGTGGCAACTTAAACACACATCCGGGTGGATTGAGGCACCTGGTTTCTATCAGACTTGCATGTATTTCTTCGACCGCCACCCAAGCTCAAAGGGATCATGAGATTATTCAAACTAGAAACTTACGTGTGCAGCCACAAGCCATTATGGGCTCGCATAGTTTATTAAGTTGTCCAAATCTTACGGGTAGACTAGCGATGTAGGGAAAGTAGGTGTACCGGTCTACCCACAAGTAAGGTGCTAGTGCTTCTAAAAGACTATGTCTCACCATCCGCTTCTCAAACATCATGTAGTCGAGAAATCCAACGGAGGCGATCGAGTCTTGTCGGAAAAGTGCAAAACCTCTGCAGAGTGTATAAACTAATCATGGTTAGCCGTGTCCCTGTTAAGGACGCCTTGAGTATCTAGTACTTGGATATCATGTGAATCTCATCATGTTACTTAATTTTGTTGGGTTTTTAATGTGTACTTTTAATTGGGATTGAGAATGCTGTCAACCATTCTCAATGTTTAACAACCACCATGATAGTTAAATAACTTTATTCCTTTGCAGTAGGGAAAAATTGGCTTTATGCAAAACTGTAACCATAGAGCTTTCCACCAGCCATATATGCATGTAGTATAGGTTTATTATTTCCATTACTCTCTATGTGTTACTTTGCCAGCATATTCCATGTGTTGACCCGTTTTCGGGCTGCAACGTTTCATGTTGCAGACTTTTCAGACGACAAGTAAGGTGCTTAGGTCGTGGTTCTATACTCAGTGATGCCGTTGGAGTTGATGGACTCGCTTATTCTTCCAAGCCTTCCGCTGTTATCGTATTAGATGGCCTTAAGACATATTTAATTTATTAAGTTCTCTCGTGAGACATTCGATTGTAATAAGTGTGTGATTGCTACTCCGTCATAAATCCTCCGAGTACTGTGTGGTGTCAGCATTACTGATCCAGGGTTGACACTGAGCACAGAGATCAGATCGTTTGAGGTCTGGTCGCTACAGGCAAGCATTCTTCTCACATTTTCTAGTTATTCTTCAAAACAGCCCTAAGCATAGTAGACAATGTTCTATTGACTACTTCAGTTTGTCCATCAATTTGGGGGTGACAAGTAGTACTAAAAAGCAGTTTAGTCCCCTACTTAGCCCATAAACATCTCCAAAAGTGGCTAAGAAATTTAGTATCACGATCTGAAACAATAGTATTTGGCACACCATGCAAGCAAATAATTTCACAAAAGAACAAAAATCAACAACATTAACAACATCATCGCTTTTATGACATGGTATAAAGTGTGCCATTTTCGAAAACCTATCCACGAGAACAAATATGCTATCCCTCCCCTTCTTCCTTCGAGGTAAACCTAAAAAAAATCCATAAATATATCCTCCCAAGGAACACTCGGTACAGACAAAGGCATATATAAACCATGAGGATTGAGTCGTGACTTCGCTTTTTGACATGTAGTGCAGCGAGCAACAAAACGCTCAACATCCCGTCTCATCTTTGGCCAAAAGAAATGTGTAGCAATTATATCCTCCGTCTTCTTCACGTCAAAGTGTCCCATTAGTCCTCCTCCATGCGCCTCCTGCAACAACAAAAGACGAACGAAGCAGCTGGAATGCATAGCTTGTTAGGACGGAACATAGATCCATCGTTAACGACGAACTTGTTCCATGTTCTACCTTCTTCACAATTCTGCAATACATCTTTAAATTGAGCATCATGCACATATGTATCTTTGATGGTCTCCAAACCAAATATTTAAAGTCAAGTTGTGAAAGCATAGTATAACGACGAGACAATGCATCCGCAATAACATTTTCTTTACCCTTCTTGTGTTTAATGACAGAAGGGAAAGTCTCAATGAACTCAACCCATTTGGCATGTCTACAGTTCATTTTTGCTTGACTTTTAATGTGTTTCAAAGATTCATGATCAGAACGTATAACGAATTCTTTGGGCCATAAATAATGTTGCCATGTTTCTAAGGTCCGAACAAGAGCATATAATTCTTTATCATAAGTAGAATAGTTCCAACTAGGCCCACTCAAATTTTCAGAAAAGTATGCAACAGGTTTGCCATCCTTTAATAACACACCTCCTAATCCAATTCCACTAGCATCACATTCAAGCTCAAAAGTCTTATTAAAATCAGGAAGTTGGAGTAAAGGAGCATGTGTCAACTTATCTTTCAATACTGTGAAGGCTTCTTCCTGTGCGGTACCCCAAACAAAAGGCACATCCTTCTTTGTAAGCTCATTGAGAGGCGCAGCAATGGTGCTAAAATCTCTCACAAAACGCCTATAGCAACCAGCGAGTCCAAGAAAACTCCTCACTTGTGTGACCGTTTTGGGCTGCGGCCAACTCTCAATAGCTTCAATCTTGGCTTTATCAACTTAAATTCCCTGTGGAGTAACAACATAGCCAAGAAAAGATACTCGGTCGGTGCAAAAGGTGCACTTCCCAAGGTTACCAAACAAACGTCTATCACGTAGAGCAATAAAAACAGCACGTAAATGTTCCAAATGTTCTTCCAAAGATTAGTTATAAATCAGTATATCATCAAAATAGACTACCACAAATCGTCCAATGAAAGAACGTAAAACTTTGTTCATTAGTCTCATGAAAGTACTAGGTGCATTAGTTAACCCAAAAGGCATGACTAACCACTCATATAAACCAAACTTAGTTTTAAAAGCTGTTTTCCATTCATCTCCCAATTTCATACGAATTTGATCGTATCCACTACGCAAATCAACTTTGGAGCATATAGTAGAGCCACTCAATTCATCAAGCATATCATCTAGCCTAGGAATAGGATGACGATAACGAATAGTAATATTATTAATGCCTCTACAATCAACACACATACGCGACTTACCATCCTTTTTAGGCACTAGTATAATAGGAAGAGCACATGGACTAAGAGATTCGGTATATAACCTTTGTCGAGCAGCTCCTGTACTTGACGCATAATCTCCTTCGTCTCCTCTGGATTGGTACCGTATGGTGCACGGTTGGGTAGTGATGCACCGGGAATTAAGTCAATTGGATGCTCAATCCCTCGAATAGGTGGTAATCCCGGTGGCACGTCTTGTGGAAAAATTTCAGCAAACTCCTGCAAAATGTTAGTAACAACAGGAGGCAAAGAGGAAGGCACGTCCTCGAAAGAAAATAATGCCTCTTTGCACACAAAAGCATAGCAAACAGATTTGCTAAAATCTAGCTCATCAATATCAGATTTGGTGGCAAGTAAACATGCACTTTTCAATTTAATTTCAGAAGCAACACTAGATGGTTTATTATTAGGCTTCATGTGTTGCTCAAATTCTTTTGCCACAATCTGATTTTCACTCTTATTTTTCTCCTGTTTTGCTTTATTAGCTCTATTAATATCATCTTTCAAAATGGAATACGGAGTCATCGGAAGCAAACTAATATTTTTATCCTTATGAACAAGAGTGTACTGATTGTTTCTACCATGGTGTACCTAAATTTTTATCAAATTGCCATGGCCTACCAAGTAATAAGGAACATGCTTGCATAGGTACCACATCACAATCAACATAATCAGCATATGTAGAGATACTAAAATGCACACGAACAATACGTGTTACCTTAACCTTGCCGCTGCTGTTGAACCATTGGATGTAGTAAGGATGTGGATGTGGTCTTGTGGTGAGAGATAGCTTCTCCACCATCTCCATGCTAGCCAAGTTGTTGCAGCTCCCTCCATCTATGATGACGCGAATAGAACGTTCCTTCACAACTCCCTTTGTATGGAACAAATTATGCCTCTGATTTTGCTCAGCTTGTGTAACCTGCACACTCAAAACACGATGAGCAACCAACCATTCATACCTGTCAGCATCTTCAGGAGCCATGTATTGCGCCTCATGATCAGAATCATCTCCACCGTGTTCTTCATGTGTAATAAGAGCCAAAGTCTCCTCATCATAGTCACTGGCGGACTCATACCCACCATCCTCAGTAGAAATCATCACACGCTGAGATTTGCATTCTCTCGCATAATGACCTCTTCCCTTACAACGATGAAAAAGAATATCACTTGTGTGCCATGTTGATGCCATGGAAGAAGAAGAGCTCTGTGCAGGCCCGGCAGGTGTTCTCTTGGCAGATAATATTGGTTGTGCCTGCTTTCTTGTATCATGGTTGGAGGTGGCACCTGATGGAGGTGATGGTGCAGTGGAAGTAGAGGATGCACGTGGTGTCCATGATGAAGGTCGACCTACAGAAAAGTTAGTTTGCACCAATACCTGTCGATCCTGCACTTCACGTTCAACTTTACAAGCAACGTGGAATAAACGAGTGATATTATTATACTCCTTATTCTCTAGAATGGTCTTAATCTATCTATTTAATCCACCCATAAAACGTGCAAGCATAGCTTCATTGTCCTCAACAAAACCACATCTAATCATGCCTGTTCGTAATTACTGATAATTTTCCTCTACAAAATTTTTTCCTTGTCTTAAACGCTCAATTTTTGAAGTAGTTCATGTTGATAATATGGTGGAACCCAATGAGTACGCATAGCAGTTTTCAAAGCAGCCCAAGTAGTTGGAATATTATTCGGATATAATCTACGATGTTCAGACCACCACACACAAGCAAAACTAGTGAAAGCACAAAGTGCAGCACCAACACGTCTCTCCTCGGGATATTCTAAACATGTAAAACATTGTTCGGTTTCTAACTCCCAAGTAAGATATATATCAGGAACATATCTACCCTCAAATGGTGGAATATTCAATGTCAGTTTAGGAAGATGGTCATGATCTCGTACCTGAGGTGTAAGTGCATCTAGGGCCCCTTAGTGATTTTGGTGTATTGAAGACTTATAGGTTAAGGGACTAATGTGTTTATGAGTGTACACAGGTCTATAAGTCTATGAGGAGTTTGATATTTACATAGAAAGTTGACCCCTAAAAATGAACATCTTCGACTGAAGATTTTGGCTTTCTGAAGACTTTGACAGTGAAGAAATTGGTGTGACCTTGAAGACTTGGTATTCATTCGAGGAACATGAAGCGTTAAGACTTTTGTTTTTTTAGTTTCTTTTTCTCTTTCTTGAGTCATAGGAAACACCGTACTGTTAAAGGGGTCGAGGAAATACTAAGGAAAAATTTCCATGTGATGCTCAACTCAAAATCCTACACCTACCAATCCCTTCGAGTGAAGCCATTGGAAATCTCATATAGTTCAGTCATATTCTTCAGTGACAGAGACGAAGTTCTTCTGGTCTCTGAGGAATTTGTTTTGACTGAGGAGTTAGGAATTCGCCAGTGCAGATTGCCTACACAGTGACGAACATGATAGCCCTGAGGAATTTGATACTCAAATTTCCAACCGTTGTTGTGCCTTGTGCCAGCTGTCCCAAAATATCTACCCACCTAACGGTCATATCATTGAAGGGCATTTATGTCTTATCATGTTGAGTTGCTCCCTAGGCTATGAATAGCCGCCCCCTACAACCACTAGCTGGTTGGCTGCTTCGAGAGAAACTCACACTTGTCATTTGAGAGCATCCCATCCTCCGAGGACTTTGAGCGAAAATCATCTAGTGAGGAAAACCCAAACCCAAACACCTACAAACCTAAAGTGATAGAGCATCACTGAAGAGATTGATCCTGCGTGGATCCGACAATTGTTACCTTTGAAGACTGTGCTTCTTCTAGACGATTAGGCGTCATGGTCTAGAGCATCCAAGAGGAATTTGTGGATCTCCGAGTGACCGAGTTTGTGAAGGTTTGGAAGTCACCTGAAGACTTACCACGAGTGATTGGGCAAGGTCTATGTGACCTTAGCTCAAGGAGAATACGGTGAGGACTATGTGTCCGGGACTATGTGTCCTCAGGTTTAAATACCTAGCTGCGCCAACCAGACGTACGACTGAGGCAGCAGTTGGAACTGGTCTACCAAATCATTGTCTTCACCAAGCTTACTGGTTCTATTTCCTCAACTCTTTCATTTCCTCATTAGTGTGTTGTGCGCTTGTTCATACTATGTTTGAAGACTTTGACTGAAGACTTCCTCAATTTCCTCAGTTCAATTTCTTCAGTCTGCTTGTCTTCATCCTGTCTTATCATGTGTTTACGTTTTCTGTACTCTGTGCTTGTCTTCATTTCATTATGATGACCATGCTTGTGTTCTGTTATGTTTACTTCTGAGTACTTATTCCGCTACAAGTAGTTCTTTTCTAAGGAATTTCCTCACCTGCAAATTCCTCAGTGAAGAATTCATAAAAATCACCTATTCACCCCCCCTATAGTCGATATAACACACTTTCAATTGGTATCAGAGCAAGGTACTCCCTAGTTCTTTGTGATTTTGGTTTAACCGCCTGGAGTTTTAGTTATGTTGACTGCAGGTATGATCAAGGTCTCTGCTGGGTGTCCTACCTTCGATGGGATGGACTACCCCTACTGGAAGAATAAGATGCGAATGCATCTTGAGGCAATTGATAACGATCTCTGGTATGTTCTGGAAAATGGTGTTCCCTCAGTCACACCTTGTCTGAATGCTGCTAATGTGAAGAGATTCAAGCAACTTGATTCTCAAGCCAAGAATATCATATGTGGCCATCTGAGCAAAGGACAGTATGGTAGAGTGAGTGCTTTGGAAACTGCTAAGCTTATCTGGGATAGGCTGTCCAAAGTCAATGAGGGAGTCTCAACACAGTGTGACTCTCGAGTTGACATTCTTCGCAATCTCTTCAACCGCTTAAAAAGACTCGAAAATAAAAATGTTCAACAAACCTTCGATCGCCTCACTGACATTTCAAATGAGCTTCAAGCACTTGGTGCCACTGACATCACCGACCATGAGGTTGTGAAGAAATTGCTGAGATCGCTTGATTCCTCATTTGATACTCTGGCACTGATGATACAAGAGCGTGCTGACTACAAGTCACTTGATCCTGCTGATATCCTTGAGAGGAAAAATACTCATGAGTTCCAGCTTGCTG
This sequence comes from Aegilops longissima, assembly GCA_021605205.1. NCBI lineage: Eukaryota > Viridiplantae > Streptophyta > Magnoliopsida > Poales > Poaceae > Aegilops > Aegilops longissima. The sequence goes on from CM038680.1 coordinate 210,196,878, forward strand.
AAAAGAGAGATCTCTATGGTTCGAGCTATGGCAGATCACGTGCCCTGAAGGCCAAGGTTGTCTCTGAATCTGAGGGTGAAGGTTCTGGTAGTAGCCTTGGTGATCCTGAAGAACTGAGCCAGGAGCTAGCACTGCTCGTGAAGAAATTCCAAAGGTTATCAAGACGTAGTCGTTTTGGAAAATCCTCAAGGAGCTATGATTCCTCATCCTGTGACTACAAGAAGAGGCTATGCCACAAATGCAAGAAGCCTGGTCACTACATCCAAGATTATCCTCAGTGGGAAAAGGAATCAAAGAAGAAGAAATACAAGGATTACAGTTCTGATGACGCGAAGAAGAAGAAGAAGAAATCATCAAAATCCTTGAAGTCTTCATCTCACAAAAAGAGCAGCTCCAAAAAGGCCTGGGCATTCATTGGCAAGGAAATGGACTTTGAGGCTGAATTTGAGGAACATGAGGAGGAGGAGGCATCTGAGGAGTCCGAGTCTGGTGTGGCGAGTCTAGCTCTCGCTACTGCATTCGTCAGCAAGTCTATCTTCAACTCTGAAGAAAATGGCTCCACCGAGAAGGCTGATGAAGGCAATGATGACTACGCTCCCACCTACTGCTTCATGGCAAAGGGTGCCAAGGTACTCAAATATACTTCCTCTGAATCAAGTGAGAATGAATCTGATGAAAACCTCAAGCCCAGCTACTCTAAACTTGCTAAGATTGCTGTGAAACAACAAAAGGCTTTTGAAAAGGTTCAAAACATGCTAGAAAAAAGTGATGATATGTTGAGTGAAGAAATGGATCACACTAAAACCTTGACTGAAAATCTTCAGAGACTTCAGCCTAGGTTTGACAACCTTGAAGGTCATCACAACACTCTCTTATCTGATAATGAGAAGCTTTCTTACGAATTTCTTCAAAGAAAGCAAGATCTTGAAAAGCTAAGAGTGAGTTATGAAGATCTTCAGAAGGAGCACGATTCATTACTTGCTCAACATATCAGCGCTACTCAGGAAGAATTTGTTCTTCCATGTTTGAAGTGCATTGAACGTGAATCTGCTAATTCTTCACCTGAATGTTCAAATGCTTCTAATGCTACAAATTCTTCACCTGTCTCTGCTATCACTAATTCCTCACCTGAGGACATTGCTAGTATCATTGATGATGCAGGGCCGAAGGAATTGTACATGACATGCATGTACAAAAGCCTCAAAGGGCATCAGACTCTTTGTGATGTGCTTAAAAAGCATATCCTCAATAGGAACCCTAGGAAAGAGGGTATTGCCTTTGAGAGGAAAATCAATGCTGATGGGACTTATTGGAAGCCTGAGCAGTACCCCAAAACCTCATGGGTTGCTGCAAAGGGACCTCCAGTAGATCCATCTAATCTATCTGGCTTTACATGTGATTCTCCTCATTCTACTGATGCGTCATTCGACTCCAACTATAAACTGTTCAAAAATCAGAATGGTGAAGTATTTGCTAGATATGTTAGCACTAACTGCAGGAACGGTTCCCCTGTGAAGAAAATCTGGGTTCCCAAAAGGTGCCTTGAAAGTCTACAGGTGAATGTCCTCATGACACCACCTATGAAGAATAGGAACCCCAGATCAAATTCTTCATATGGACCAAATTCTTCATATGGATCCAAGTCCTCATATGGACCAAATTCCTCACGTGGATCAAATTCCTCAAAACGATCAAAGTCCTCATATGAACATCATCGTGCTAACACCTCTGTTTCGCGGGGAAGAGCTAAGGGCTATGAATATGTGCATTATTCTTCAAACCATTATGTTCATAAGTCCTCGAAGAATTTCTTTGCTTATTCATATGCTTATCCTAACTCCTTTTTGTGAAACGAAATGGACTGGCTTCTAAGCCACCTTTCTCCTATGGAGCTCGCAGAGTGATGAATTCTTTGCCACCCCTTCAGATGTGGGTGGTGAAGAAAAAGAACTAATCTCTTATGCAGGGTCAGGTCTCCAGACGTGCTTAAACATCTGAAGAATTTGCTGGAGACCTAAAATTGCTTGAAAGGACGCAGGCTAATCATGAAGAAATGAACCCTCATTTCTCACGTCCTCATTCTGCTTTATTTGTTCTATTACTTGATCTGATGAATTGATGCCATATTCTTCACTAATGAAGTATATGAGTTCGTAAGTTGCACTAATTCATCTGCAGGATGATCAACCCAAAGCAAATGAGTGGGTCCTCGATAGTGGATGTACAAATCACATGACTGGTGACAAGAATCTATTGATGGATGCTCCCTTATCTCCATCGCATCTGAAGCATATCATCTTCGCTGACAAAGGCAAAAGTCAGGTATTGGGTCTAGGTAAGGTTGCGATCTCAAAGGATCGACACATGGACAAAGTCATGCTTGTCGAGTCCTTAGGATACTACCTCATGTCTGTCTTGATGCTATGTGATCTTGATATGGTTATTGTCTTTGGCAAGTATCGTTGTGTTGTGATCATGGAAGCTGACCATTCCAAAGTCTTCGAAGGCTTTAGGAGAGGAGACTTGTATATTGTTGATTTCTCTACAGGACCACAACCAGCCGTATGCCTACTTGCAAAAGCTTTAGAAGGCTGGCTATGGCATCAATGACTTGGTCATGCATGCATGAGGAATTTGCACACGCTTGTGAAGAAGAAGCATGTCATCGGCATTGAGAATGTCAAATTCCTCAAGGATCACTTATGCAGAGCCTGTGACACTGGAAAGATGACCAAGGCCAATCATCCAGCGAAGACAATCATGACTACCACTTGACCATTTGAATTGCTTCACATGGATCTCTTTGGTCCTAATCATTATTCTGCAGTTTCAAATGATGCATCTCTATATGGCTTTGTTATTGTTGATGATTACTCTCGTTACACATGGGTACATATTGTCACTAACAAACATGAGGTGTAGGAAGTCTTCAAATGATTTTCCTCGAGGGCTTCAACCAACTTTGGTGTGAAGATCAAGCACATCAGAAGTGACAATGGAACTGAGTTCAAGAGTTCTGGTCTTGATGACTATCTTGATGAACTTGGTATTACTCATGAGTTATCTGCTCCTTATACTCCTCAGCAAAATGGTGTTGTGGAGCGCAAGAACAGGACTCTTGTTGAGAGGGCTCGCACTATGCTTGATGTGTACAATACGCCTCGTCATTTCTGGATTGAGGCAATTGATACTGCTTGCACATCATCAACAAAGTATATCTTCACAAATTCTTCAAGAAGACTGCTTATGAACTCCTCATTAACAAGAAACCCAATGTGAGTTACTTCAAAGTCTTCGATGCTAAATGCTGGATTAGAGATCCTCATCACAACTCTAAATTTGCACCGAAAGCACATGAAGGTTTTATGCTTGGTTACGGAAAGGACTCGCACACCTACATAGTCTTCAACAACGTTCACCACAAAGTTGTTGAAACTATAGATGTGTCGTTCAATGAAACTAATGGCTCGCAAAGAGAGCACCTACCTTCTGTGATAGATGAACCAGCACCTGAGGAAACTATCAAGTTCAAGGCTACCGAGGATCTCATTCAGAACGAAGAATCTGCTGAAGAATTCATTCCAGAACATGAAGAACGTCGAGCTAATGCGCCTGAAGAAAATGGTGTTGAAGAAAATGCTGATCAAATTCCTCGACGACAACCATCTCATCCTCGCGTGGCAAATGAAGTGCAAATTGAGAGAGTCATCGATGACATTGAAGCACCAGGTCCTCTCACACGCTCAAGAGCCTCACATTTATCTAACTTTTGTGAGCACTTTGGTTTTATCTCTATCACATAGCCCACTAAGGTAGATGAAGCATTTCTAGAGCCTGAGTGGATTCAAGCTATGCAATAAGAATTACATCAGTTCGAGCTCAACAACGTCTGGGATCTGGGCAAACATCCAGATCCTCGCAAGCACAATATCATTGGCACAAAGTGGATCTACCGCAACAAGCAAGATGAAAATGGCCTTGTGGTGATGAACAAGGCACGGCTAGTAGCTCAAGGCTACACAGGTTGAAGGAATTTATTTCAATGAAACTTTTGCACCAGCTGCTAGACTTGAGGTTATTCGCATATTACTTGCTTATGCTAACCATCATGATATCACTCTATATCAAATGGATGTGAAAAGTGCATTCCTGAATGGTAAGCTTGAGGAAGAAGTAAATGTTGCTCAAACCCCAGGTTTTGAAGATCCAAAGCATCCTGATAAAGTCTTCAGACTCAGTAAGGCTCTCTATGGCCTCAAGCAAGCCCCTCGGGCATGGTATGATACTTTGAAGGAATTCCTCATGAAGAAAGGCTTCAAACCAGGTTCACTTGATCCTATGCTTTTCCCTAAATCCTATGATGGTGAATTGTTTGTGTACCAAATATATGTTGATGATATTATCTTTGGCTGTACTGACCAACGTTACACTGACAAATTTGGTTATATGATGAGAGAGGAATATGAAATGTCTATGATGGGAGAATTGAAATTCTTATTAGGTCTTCAAATTTGTCAACAGCGCAATGGCATATTCATATCTCAGGAGAAATACCTCAAGGACCTATTGAGGAAATTCGGCATGCAATATTGCAAAGGGGTCAAAAATCCAATGTCCACAAATGGCCATCTATGCACTGATGAAAATTGTATTGACTACGATTAAAAGGTATACCTCTCCATGATTGGTTCTTTATTGTATTTATGTGCATCTAGGCCAGACATTATGCTTAGTGTTTTCATGTGTGCCCGATTTCAAGCTACACCGAAGGAATCACACCATAAGGTTGTGAAGCATATTCTTCAATATCTAGCTCACACACCAATACTTGGATTATGGTACCTGTCGGTGTCAAAACCGGCGGATCTCGGGTAGGGGGTCCCGAACTGTGCGTCTAGGCGGATGGTAACAGGAGACAAGGGACACGATGTTTTTACCCAGGTTCGGGCCCTCTCGATGGAGGTAATACCCTACTCCTGCTTGATTAATATTGATGATATGGGTAGTACAAGAGTAGATCTACCACGAGATCAAGGAGGCTAAACCTTAGAAGCTAGCCTATGGTATGATTGTTGTTTGTCCTACGGACTAAAACCCTCTGGTTTATATAGACACCGGATAGGTTAGGGTTACACAGAGTCGGTTACAATGGTAGGAGATCTACATATCCGTATCGCCAAGATTGCCTTCCACACCAAGGAAAGTCCCATCCGGACACGGGACAAAGTCTTCAATCTTGTATCTTCATAGTCTCGGAGTCCGGCCGTGATGATAGTTCGGCTATTCGGACACCCCCTAGTCCAGGACTCCCTCAGTAGCCCCTGAACCAGGCTTCAATGATGACGAGTCCGGCGTGCATATTGTCTTCGGCATTGCAAGGCGGGTTCCTCCTCCGAATACTTCATAGAAGGTTCTGAACACAAGGACAGTGTCCGGCTCTGCAAAACAAGTTCCACATACCACCGTAGAGAGAATAATTTTTGCACAGATCTGCTGACGTACTCCGTGGCGTGACATCACACCACGGCCAGGCCTTTATATGAATCGTTTTTTACCGTTCCACCTTAGCGCGTTTAGCGAGGCGGTTTTCTTGGCACGTCTTATCAAAGCATAGATCATGCCCCCTTATTCCGGGATTCTCATCAATACGGACGTGGGTAACCCATCCGCGCCATTGATTACGACGCTTGGGAGATAAGCGAGTTTTACCAGGCTGGTGGGGGGCGCATAACTTCGTCCGTCCATATAAGGGGATAAGGATCCACCTTTTCACCTACGCCTTCTTCCTCCTTTGCTCATCCATTCTCGCGTACTCGAGCTCCAACGCCCAAGTCCGCACATCCCACCTCAACCTTCTCCAACCATGTCCGGAGCGGGAAGCAGGTGGATGGCCTCCTCCGTCACGGAGGGGCACATCACAAGACTGCGGGAGGCCGGATAATTGTCCAACAACATCGCGCACAGGCTGCCCGACGCGGGGCAGCTCATTCCAACCCCCAGGGCCCATGAGAGGGTGGTGTTTCTCCCCCACTTCCTCTGCGGACAAGGTTTTCCACTTCACCCATTTGTCCGGGGGCTCATGTTCTACTACGGCCTGGACTTCCATGACCTGGCCCCGAATTTCATCCTCAACATCTCGGTGTTTATCGTCGTGTGCGAGGCCTTCCTCTGCATCCAGCCCCACTTCGGCCTATGGCTGAAGACCTTCAATGTCAGGCCGAAGGTTGTGGGCGGCCGTCAAGCGGAGTGCGGAGGCTCCATGGTTGGCAAGATGGCCAAAGTCCTATGGCTCGAGGGCTACTTTGTGGAGACAATAAAGGGGTGGCAATCGGGGTGGTTCTACGTCACCGAGCCACGCGACCCCAAATGGGTGGCGACCCCCGAATTCAGATCTGGCTTCCCCACACGGCTCTCATCATGGAAAGAGACGGGCCTGACGTGGGGGAATTCGGACGAGCTATCCGGACTCCAAACATGCGTCAGAAACCTGGTGGATAAGAATCTCAGGCTTGTCAACGTAATCAAGGTGATGCTCATCCGCCGGATTCTCCCATGCCAGCAACGGGCCTTCAAATTGTGGGAGTTCGATCCGGCACAACACTCAACTCTAAAAGTCTCTTGACACTACGTGCGAAGATGCACGGAAGGTGCTGTTCAAGGCGCCGAGGCTCCCACATCCGCTACCGAAGATCGCGGATTCAGCTCGCAGCGTCAAGCCAGCGAGGTGAGTTATTTTACCCTTTATGGGACTCTTTTTTCATAGTTTGACTCTATGTGGGATCTAAAACTCCCTAACCTTTATCAGGACTAGCTGAAGACGTCCGGACAGGTTAGCTGTCCGGCTCCTTTGCCAGAAGACCCAGCGGACGCCGATTGACGGGGCTGCTGGCTCCGGTACCTCATGTGGTGCCCGAGAAGAAGGCCAAGAAGGAGGCCACGGGAACTCGAAGGAGCTCCCGACGCCAGGTGCTGTCAGATTCTAAAGCAGAATCTTCTCCTGAGGATGAGGAGGAGGAAAAAGAAGCTTCTCCCCGGCGGGGAGGAGAAAGAAAAGGAAGGCCGCCCCAACCGGGAGGCTGGAGGGTCAAGAAGGGAAGAACCCTTCCTCCGGACTTCTCCACCAACGTCGACAACGACGAGGAGGATTGGACGACAAGGGCCAAGCCCCTGGCGAGATCGTAAGTGTCCGGATACCCATGGCTTTTTTATCATTGCATCTGTTCTCTAATGCCGAACAATCATGCAGCCCGCCCAAGGGCGAGTTCGCCGCTTCGAAGGCGGGTCACTTTGGGTTCGCGGAAATGGAGAGTACTTCACTTTCGACCGCCTCCTCGCCTCACGCCATGGACGACGCCGAGGTGGGGCCCCAAGGGGCCTGGTCAAGAGGAGGTGGCGCGGGAGGCGCCGCAAGGCGACCTCCGGACTCGAGCGCGTGGGGCGAGACCCAGGGCTCTAAGCCCGACCCTTCTCCGGACTCCATAACGGAACCTTCAGGCGGCTCAAGTCCGGCAAGCGGCCCCTTCGTAAGAAGGGTAAGACGCCGTGTCCTCCGTCCAACGGAGGCACGGATAACTTCTTGGGGCGCTTAACAGCGCTTCCGGCGAGGAGGAGCACCGCCTTTGTTATGAGTGTGGTGATCCGGACAGTTCGATCCGCCAAGAGCGGGCTGACCAAGCTGTACCAACCTTCTAACAGGCTTTGAGGTAAGTTTAGAATATGTAAAAATATTACCGCATAGACAGTAGCCCTGATGCTTAGTTCGGTGTTCGGAAAGAAAAGCCAGACTAAGGATCTAAAAAGATATACGCAGGAGTCTAACATAAGTATGTCAATATCGGAATGCAGGCTACGCTGCTGACCTCTGCCGCACTGACTGCGGAGGTCGATGCATTGAAGCAAAGCCTCGAGCAGTCCGAGAACGAGCTCGGCCTTGCCAAGAAGTAGCTCGAGGACAAGGAAGGTAAGTAATACCTTATGAAAGAAATACCTTATAGAAAGGTTTCGGTTGCAAAAAATAACAGAATAACTTGGGTACTACAGGGGCCACGAACGAGGTGGCGACCCTGAAGGAAGTGGTGTCCGTGGCCGAAAGCAAAGCGGCCGCGGAGCGCACCGAGCGAGAGAAGGGGGAGGCGCAGCTGGCGGAGGTGCGGCAAGAGCTCCAGGCTCTCGTGAAAAAACACGAGAGTTTGGAGCGTGACTCGAAGACTCGAGAGTCCAAGCTCGCCTCGGCTCTTGAGAGTGCCAAAGCCGCTAAGGCCGAAGCCCAAAAAGCCCTCCAAGAAATTGATTCGCTAAAGAAGATAGCGGCGGGTAAGGCATTCTTTGTGCAAAGCAAGCATGTGAAAGTGAATTACCTATTACTTACCCGGATTCAGAGCTCTCCAGGAGCATTCGCAGATCTGCCCCGTAGTGTGTCTGATGCTGCCGCATTCTACCGCGCCAAGGAGGGGAGCTCAACGGAGAAGGTGTTCTGGTCTCAATATGCTAAGGCCGGACATCCGGTGCCCCTAAGCGACCAGCTGAAGCAGCTGTTCGAGCTCCACAAGGTCGCCGAACAGGCCATGAAGGGCCTCATAGTTCGGTTGTGGCCATTGGAAGCCATGCCTGGGAGCTATTTTGGGCTAGTGCGGCGGCTGGTGGACGCCTATCCACGGATTGAAGTCATCAAGCGCTCCGTCTGCATTGAAGGTGTCCGTCGGCCCCTTGCTCGTGCTAAAGTGCACTAGGGCAAGCTGGATGCGGAGAAGCTTGTGACGGACGGGCCACCGAAGGGAAAGGAGCATCGCACGCCCGAAATGTACTATGAGGGCCTCCTGAAGGGTGCCCGCCGAATAGCGGATGAGTGCTCCAAAGATGTAATTTTTGAATAGACTCGCATGTGTTATCCTGTACGTTGAAAACTTGTTCATATGCGCTAAGCAACGCTTATTAATTTAAAATATTACCTTCTGTGCGGCCGTTTATCAAATTTGAGAGATGGCAAGTCGTTGGCTTCAGCCCCCATGCCACGAGTGCTGGGGTGTTCGGGATAAACTTGAGCACTCTTGTTCCCATTCTTGGCTCCATCTAGGGGGCGCAGCATAACGAACCAGGCAACCGGACTTATAATGCTTGAACACTCTCACTTAGCCATAGAATTCTATAATTTTAAATTTCGTGAAGCCCCTAGTATTCGGAAGACCGAGTTCAGGCGCTATCCACGCCTTGGCGGGCAATTCCGTTCCTTGCTATAAGCGGCATAAGTCTTTAGGGACCCAAAAAACCTCTCGAACAGCGATCGCTCTCGCCCTATCATGACGGTCAGTTTTAGCTTTCTCCATCGAGGTGCTCGACCCAGCTCAAGCTGGGGCACAATTCTGATGGTTCTCCGGTGCTACCTTAGCCGATATAACGGAACGTAAGGTACCAAAACACGGGAGCCGGGCAAACCCAACTATTGACCCAAGACATGATTCGGAGCCGATTCATATAATGCTATAAGTTCGGGGTGCCGCACTTGTGAAAGTGTTCAGACTTATCACACCATAATTTTGGGGTACTTAAGCCCCTGGTGTATTGGCCGTACCAAAGTGTACGGGTGCAACATGACATGAAGTGAACATATATATAGATAAAGAAAGGAGTGCAATAATAGGCAAAAGCTATGTATTGTTTATTCAAAAAGGTACTGCAATGAAGGCAGGACGATACAAATAGTGCGATAAGCAAGGGATGGGACTATCTAACATGTCCCCCTCCAGGGGTAAGCTGCGGGATGATATGTAAAACAGGCATAATGCTCGTAATAGAGACCACCTGAACACTTGATGTGGCTTTCTGCTTCCCTGGCTGTTGCATCGTGAGTTCGGCGATTCTAGTGCCGGACAGGACTTCTGGAAAACGGAGTCCTGAAAGTAAGAGAAAGAAAAAAGGAAAAAGAAAAGAATGACACAATCGGGGCCCACAGTGCGGTTGAGCCGCATTCGGGTGTGCCGTGGTCGTGCCCTCCCTTATGCCCATGGTATCTCCAGGCGTAGTTATGTACGTGTAATCTTGGCCGCACTCGCGAGGGCTGGGGTTGGGGCCGGATTGCTACGCGGGCTTGAATCGTGCCAGGCGGTCTTGTTGTAGGTTACTACGGGCGCGCTTGACAGTGTGTGGACGCCGAGTGGCCGGACTCGAGAATTGCTGTGAGAGGCTGCTTTGTACCTCCGCCGCGAGGGCCGCCGTGTGCTCCTCCATTCGGAGAGAGCGTTCGGTGTTTCCATTGACCGTTATTACTCCTCGAGGGCCTGGCTTCTTGAGCTTGAGGTATGCGTAGTGTGGCACCGCATTGAACTTTGCAAATGCGGTTCGTACGAGCAGTGCATGATAGCCGCTGCAGAACGGGAGGACGTCGAAGATTAACTCTTCGCTTCGGAAGTTATCCGGGGATCCGAAGACCACTTCGAGTGTAACTGAGCCCGTACAATTGGCCTCTACACCCGGTATGACGCCTTTAAAGGCCGTCTTTGTAGGTTTAATCCTTGAGGGGTCTATGCCCATTTTGCGCACTGTATCCTGATAAAGCAGGTTCAGGCTGCTACCGCCGTCCATCAGGACTCTAGTGAGGTGAAATCCGTCAATGATAGGGTCAAGAACTAATGCGGCGAAACCGCCGTGACGGATGCTAGTGGGGTGGTCCCTTCGATCGAAGGTGATCAGGCAGGAAGACCATGGGTTGAACTTCGGGGCGACTGGCTCCATCGCATATACGTCCCTTAGTGCACGCTTCCGCTCCCATTTGGGTATATGGGTTGCGTATATCATGTTCAACGTCCGCACTTGTGTGGGAAAACCCTTCTGTCCTCTATTGTTCGGCGGCCGGGGCTCTTCCTCGTCATCGCTATGCAGCCCCTTGTCATTGAGTTCGGCACTTAACTTGCTGCTTGCTTGAACACCCAACAATCCCTGTTGGTGTGATTGGCTGGTTTTCGGTGGTGCCATGTATCCGCACAAGCGATCGAGTATTCGGTCCAAGTTGGGCGCTACAGGTATTTTTTGAATGGCTTCTTCCGCTGACCGGGTTTAGAGCCTCTGAATCTGGCATTGACGGCCGTACCTTCAGCATTGTCGCCGTTAATGCGGCGCTTGTTCTTGTTGCGACGTGACCTGCCATTGCTTTCCTTGGTATCCGAACTATCAGGGTGTTTGGCCAGGTTGTTGCTTCGAGCTAGCCAGCTGTCCTCTCCCGCACAAAAGCGGGTCATGAGTGTTGTGAGGGCTGCCATGGATTTTGGCTTTTCCTGTCCTTGGTGCCGGGCAAGCCACTCATCGCGGATGTTATGTTTGAAGGCTGCAAGGGCCTCTGCATCCGAACAGTCAACGATTTGATTTTTCTTTGTTAGGAACCCTGTCCAGAATTGTCTGGCCGATTCTTCTGGCTGCTGAATTATGTGGCGAAGGTCATCGGCATCTGGTGGTCGCACATATGTGCCCTGGAAGTTATCAAGGAATGCAGCTTCCAGGTCCTCCCAACAACCAATTGATTCTGCTGGCAAGCTGTTGAGCCAATGCCGAGCTGGTCCTTTAAGCTTGAGTTGGAGGTATTTGATGGCATGTAGATCATCACCGCGGGCCATGTGGATATGGAGGAGATAGTCCTTGATCTAGACCACAGGATCTGTGGTACCTTCGTATGATTCGATGTTTACGGGTTTGAAGCCCTCGGGGATTTGATGACCCATTACTTCATCTGTGAAGCATAGTGGGTGTGCGGCGCCTCTGTATTGGGCTATATCACGACGTAGCTCATATGAGCTTTGTCTTCTGTGTTCAGCCCGGCCGGGTTTGCTATATCCGGCGCGACGGTAATCATCCCGCGTCGTTTGGCGCCCACGCGATCCGTAGATCGATCTTGTATGTTTTGCCTTATCCTCCAATATATCACGTAAGTCCGGCGCGTTTTCCCGTGCCTTGGTACTTTTTGAGCGGCGTCGGGGTGTGGCTTGAGCGGAGGGCCAAGAGGCTTCTCTGTCGCGGCCACGGGGTGGCCGGTCTGCCATGTCGTGCGCTGGTGACTTGGGTGCTTCCTCCTCTGATCGAGGCAACGGCCTGCGTTTGGGGTAGCTTTTGGATGGGCTTTCGAGTTCATACTCTTCGGCTGCAAGGACTTCAGTCCATCTATCAGCTAGCAGGTCTTGGTCAGCTCTAAGCTGTTGCTGCTTTTTCTAGAGGTTGCTTGCCATGGCTATAAGCCTGCGTTTGAAACACTCCTGTTCGGCGGGATCCTCAGGCACGACAAATTAAATTGTCGTCGAGGCTTGCCTCATCTTGGGAGGGAGGCGATAATTATCGTCCCGACCTCTATTTCTGCCAGACCGTCGTGCGGACTTGCTTCTCCTCCTCCCGCGCTGAGTCCTGCTGGAGGGTTGTCTTCGGCACTGTCCGGGGTGTTATTATCTCCCGTGCCGGAATCACCGTTTTTATTGTGGAGGGATTTAGAGCGGCGCCGCTGACGTCGGCGCTTCGGTTGCTTCTTGGAGGAGTCATCCTCCGTTGTTCCATCGCCGTTCCCATCTTTTGGGATGTCCACCATGTATATGTCATATGACGAGGTGGCCTTCCAGTGCCCTGTAGGCGCTGGGTCTTGGTCGTCTCCGGCATCGTCGTCCATACCGTCGATGTCTTGGTCAAGTCGAGCATGTCGGTTAAATCATCGGCAGTGGCTATAAAGTGGGTGGTGGGTGGGCGTTGAATTTCTTCGCCGTCCGTATCCCAACCTTCCCGTCCGTAGTCCGCCAGGCTCTCCGGATAAAGAGAGAGACTTTAGTGAATTCAGGATGTCGCCAAAGGGCGAGTCTTTGAAAGATGTCCGCGAAGTGAACTCCATGACCGGCGCCCAACCGGATTCGATTGGCGGGCGCGGGGGTTGGAGTCCGGGAGGAGTCCGCACCGGAGTCGAGGTCTTCGCAGCGACAGGGGATGGAGTTCGGCTCAATCGCCGTAGATATCGTAGCCCCCGAGGCGGTGTCCAACCACTCATCCTCGATCGGGTAATCCAGCTCCGGATTAAGGGTCGGAGCGGATGCTGGTGCGGCCTCCAGGGCACTGTTCGGCTACAGAGCTAGATCATGCCCATCGAGATAGTGCGGCACGCTTGGCTGCGGCTCGAATCCGTCGAAGATCAAGTCTCCGCGGATATCGGCCGTATAGTTCACCCTGGACCGCGTCGTTGTTGATGATCGAAGGAGCCATCGGGCCTATCGGTGACGACACAAAGGAACTCTCAATGAAAGCACCAATGTCGGTGTCAAAACCGCGGATCTCGGTAGGGGTCCCGAATCAGCGTCTAGGCGGATGGTAACAGGAGACAAGGGACACGATGTTTTACCCAGGTTCGGGCCTCTTGATGGAGGTAATACACAACTCCTGCTTGATTAATATTGATGATATGGGTAGTACAAGAGTAGATCTACCACGAGATCAAGGAGGCTAAACCCTAGAAGCTAGCCTATGGTATGATTGTTGTTCGTTTCTACGGACTAAAACCCTCCGGTTTATATAGACACCGGATAGGTTAGGGTTACAGTCGGTTACAATGGTAGGAGATCTACATATCCGTATCGCCAAGCTTGCCTTCCACGCCAAGGAAAGTCCCATCCGGACACGGGACGAAGTCTTCAATCTTGTATCTTCATAGTCTTGGAGTCCGGCCGTGATGATAGTTCAGCTATCCGGACACCCCCTAGTCCAGGACTCCCTCAGTACCCGAAGGGCTCGGCTTTTGATCTCATTGGATATTCTGACTCTGACTATGCTGGTGATCGTGTGGACCGCAAGTCAACTTCTGGCACATGCCATTTCCTTGGACGATCTTCGATCTGTTGGTCCTCGAAGAAACAGAACCGCGTATCACTGTCTACTGCTTAAGCTGAGTACATTGCTGTTGGTTCTTGTTGTGCTCAATTGCTATGGATGAAGCAAACTCTCAAGGACTACGGCGTCAACGTGAAGAATGTGCCTCTCTTCTGTGACAATGAGAGTGCAATCAAGATTGCTCACAACCCAGTTCAGCACTCGAAGACAAAGCACATTCAGATTCGTCATCATTTTCTTCATGATCATGTGTTGAAGGGCAACATTTCTATTGAGCATGTGAAGACTGAAGAACAACTAGCCGATATCTTCACAAAGCCCTTGGATGAGAAGAGATTTAGCAGGTTGCGGTGTGACCTAAATATCTTAGAATCTTCGAATGTTCTTTGAAAAGGACACTCATCCTAACACTTATGCAAAATTGATGACTTAGATGTGCAACACATGAAGAAACATTTTTCTTCAATCAATGAAGACTAACACTCTAAGTGTGAAGAAATTAATGAAGAATTTGATTCTTAGAGCCCTACGACAATTGTACGTGGTGTCTGAAATCATCATTCTTATACGGTGGGTCACGCCACCACCAAAAGTTGAAAATCTTCAATTTGAGTTTTTCCTCAGTTTTCATATTCCTCAGTTGTTCATTTTCTTCAACTTTGCATTGTCTTCACTGTTCCCATTGTTTTTCTTAATTGGCTATATATATATGAGTTTATGCCCCCTACAGCATTCACTTATTGCTATTTCTTCAAGTTGCTTTTTCTGCTAAGTGAATGTGATCGGGCCCTTCCTCCTCTATGCTATACTCAATCCAATCTATTCACAAATTCTTCATGTGCGTTCTATTTGAAACTCGTTCAAAATCTTCACTCTGTCCTTGTCAGCTGAAGAATTTGCGAACGGAACTTTTAACTTATCTTATCTAAATTTTCGGCTTTGCCGCTCAAACCGTTCCACATCCCACGATAACACTTATCTATTCACCCACAATCTCACATGATCACATCCTCTCAGTACGTGGGTGACACATGTCAAGCGAATGAGAAAGGTCAGGGGCACGTTCGTCCAATTTCTTAGGGCGAACAAATTTTCACCGTGGCTATAAATACCCCTCCCCTTCCTCACTTCTCTTTTACTCCGCTCGACCTCACTCCAGCTCGAGCTTCTCAAACCCTAGCGCCGTCGCTACTTCATCATCGCCGGTGAGGAGGAGCTTCACTGCCTCGACCTCGTCGCCGTCGTACTCGCACCGACTGCGGATTTCTTCACTCCGCCGCTGCCGTAGCTATCTTCCTCTGCCGAGTTAGGGCGTGGAAGATCTGAACTGACGAACTTCACATCTACACTTCCCAGTTCGTCGTGTTCTTCATCCAGGGTAATTAAAAGTTACTTTTATTGCCCCCTTTGATTCAAATGTTTACTACAAAATCTTCAAAGGTGTTTTTCTTCAAATTCTCACACACTAAAACACCTCACAAGTCATCTGTTCTTGATCCGTTTCTCTAAGCAATATTTTTGTCTTCAAGATTCCTTAATTGTGTGGATATTTGATCTGTACGACTCTGGAACCTAAGACAAAGAACGATTAGTGAAATTCTTCAAGACTCATCTGGTCAAATTCCTCAAACTTGTTCTTTTTGAAAAACTTTCTAAGAATGCATATGACCTCTCCAAATTCCTTACAACTGAATCACTAGGTTCACAGGTACCCTGTTCACAGGTACTCATGTCCGCTACTGAATCACTAGGTTCTCATCAACTTAACTCATTTGCAGCGTTCCTCGAAGAAAAAGTTGCACACCTCTTTAGAAAATTCAGTTGTTCATATTCCTCATCTGAAGAAAATGGCTGACGTAAGAACCCACGGAAAGGAGGAAAGAGGCCTGAGGTCAACACAGCGTTTAAAATCCCTGATGACATTTATGATGTGTACTGCACACCCCCTGAGGAGGATAAAAATTAGTGCAAGGTGCGCATTCAAAAGATTGAGAGGAGATGGGCAAGAGAGTGGAGGGAGTATAGGTATGTCACTCTCAAGTACATGAAGAAATTCGCTGTCACCCTTCCATGCTCAAGACCTCCATTGGCACCTGGCCAAGTAGCAGATCCCACCAGCCTCAAGCGCGGTGAGGACTATCCTGAAGAATGGGCCAAGCGCCAGGCCAAACTGGCCAAACTGGCAAAAGAAGCAGTGAGGAAATTTAATGAAGACTCTGATGCTGCTGCTACCACTGCTGAGGCCTCTGCAAGCAAGCCAAAGAAGGCCATGGCTAAGAAGCCTGCTCCTAAGCCAAGTGCTTCACCCTCAATGCCCTCATGGCCAAGTTCCTCAGCAATGCCCTCACGGCCAGATTCTTCAAAGCCCTCACGACCAACTTCTCAAGCTGCTCCTGCTCCGCCAAAGTCCTCAGTTGCTGCGTCCAAATCCTCAGCACCTGTGCATCTCACCACGTGCCAAAGGACAACATGCATCTCTATTGCCTGAGGAGCTTCTGCTAGTTCCTCAGCTGTACCAAATCCTTCAATTGGCCCCTCTCTGCTGAAGAAAAAGGCCACTGCTGGACGAGGCTCTAGCCCAAGTCCTCACAAGAAGAAGGTCGCCTTCCAAGTGCCGTTTGATGAAGACGAAGCTGATGATGAGGAACTTGCCGAAATCATCAGAGACAGGCAGCTCAAGGCCGCTAGAGCAAAAGGCACAAATGTGCCTCTTCTTTTGGATCCCAAGTTGATCCTTGATTACATCGATCTCTGGCACAAGGACCCCAACAATCCTATGCCTGATTTCAAGCTGACTCCTGGTCAAAGTCATATGCTGACTACCTTCATCCAAGAAGAAAAATGGAAATTTGAAAAGGCTAGGCAGATCAAGAAAGCGCAGTACAAGAAGGAGCGCTTCCTGAAGAAAAACGTTGTCTCTATGACAATGTAAGAACTTGTCACTATTCAATCAGAGATCAAGAAACTCTGATGAATTTGACGTATACAGTGCTGACTGGCTTGGAGCCAAAGTCAGGTTTGTGAAATTGACTAAAAAGGTCACTTCCAATGTTGCAGCCCCAACGCAGCAAGAAAATCCTCAGGCTGAAGCATCTGCTCAGTCGACTAAAGAAAATGCCAGCACCGTTGATGACATTCAGGGTACTGAAGAAACTCAAAGTACCAGGGGTGATGACTGCATTCCAGCCGCTAAAGAAATTGCCAGGGCAACCTCTAGTGTTGCGCTTGAAGAAACTGGCAGGACAACTGAAGCTTCAACCGTTGTGCCTAAGAAAATGAAGAAATCAGGGCAACTGCAACAGTTGTGCCTGAAGAAATTGAACCAAATTCCTCTGCTCCTCCTACGCCTACTCCAACTCCAATCCTTCCATCTGCATTATATGTGAAGAATACCAAGGCTGCAGAGCGTGCAGCTGTGAAGAAAAGGAAGGCATCAACTTCATCAGATTCTTCAGCTCCGAAGAAGATGAAGCCATTGACCAGCTCTTTTGCAAATCCAATTGATGCCATTCCAGTCTCATCCATGCCATCAAAGGACCTTGTTCCTTTTGATGAAGAATATGTGATTCCAAGTGAATCGGATGAAGAAATTCCTTCTGCTACTTCGTCAGAGCAGTTGGATGAAGAAATTGAAGTGGATGCAATCCCTTCAACCCCACAAGTCTCATCGCCCATGCCTTAGTTCACTGCTATAAAGGCTGGCGTTGAAGAACAATAAGAAGATGAAGATGTGGACATTAGGTGTACAACACCAGTGCTGAATGATGACTTTTGGGAAAGTCAGCACCCCAATTCTCCTCTCTTCACACCACTGCAACAAATTCCTCAGTCCCCCGTCAACACTGAAGTACTAATGGGATCTAAAGAACCTCGTGCAACCCCGTCTGTCCATGAAGAGATTCCAGCCACTAGTGCTGATGAAAATGTAAATGAAGAATTAAAGACCCAGGCTGTCAATGAAGAACCTGAAACTCCTCAGCCTATGGAGCCTGAGATTGCGATTCCTGAGGTGGTGATGCAATTGACTGATACTCCTCAGCCCAAGACAAAGGATCCATTCTCGAAGAAGCAGAAATTCAAGGCTGATGACTTCTTCGGCGAGCATGTGTTCTTCACCGACTATAATCCTTATGACTCTGCTCGTCTTAGAAGGAAGCAGTTCTGGACTGCCAGCCAGGCCAACTTCTATTCTTCACTGCTCTTCAACAAGGATAAAGTCTTCGACCATGAGCACATTCCTCATGTGGACATGGAATCCCTGTCGTACTTCTCCCCTGTCCTCAGTGTGCTTCATGACGCAGGCTTCCTCAACTTTTGCTCTGACATTGTTGACTCGAATGAAGAACTTATTCTTCAGTTCTACGCAATGCTGCACATCACAGGAGATGCTGACGATGTGAATACGTGGGTTCTGGACTAGATGACCGAAAACACTCATTATAAAGCACATGCATCTGAATTGCTTCATGCCCTGCCAATCAGTCCTTCCCTTGAAGGTGATCGTTGCCTATACCAAGAGCCTGAGCTCACTGCTCATTACATGCAAGTGCTTATGAAGCCTTCGAAGCCCGGTCAAGCCCCAAGGACAAAATTCCCCGTGAAGGAATTGCTCTATGTGCCTAGAACAGTCTATCGCATTCTGACGAAGACTATGAGTCCAATCAAAGGCCACAACTCGAATGATGAAGAAGTTGTTGGCATCATGAAGAATCTGCTATTCAACATCATGCATGGCATCCCTGCCAACTATCACGATTTCTTCATGAGGACTCTGGAAAATGTTGCACTCTCTCCGTTTGAGTTGAAGCCTTATGCTCCTAGGATTATGAGATTCCTCAGAACAAGGTCTGCCCTCAACTACAAGGCTGATTTTCAGAATCACCTCAGCTACTTGCCCCCAATCGAAGTCCTCAAGCGGACATATTCCTCAGCTGATGAGAAGGGCAAGGCAACAGCTATTATTGATGAAGGCATTTGTCCATTGGATGGTCAGTTTCGTAAAGCTGCATCTTATTCCACCAATGATGACTCTGCCACTCATGATTCTGCTGCTAATGCATCCAAGCCAAATCCTCAAGCCACAGCTCCAAGAGTGATGACTGACCGTGAGCTTCTTCTTAGTCTTCACCAGAAGGTGGATCGAAACCATAAATGGGTTAAGCGTCAGTTTTGTTCTATTCTTCACAACATGACTGCTACACATAATGTAGTGAAGAAAAACCACTACTACCTCCATGAAGTCTTCGGTCGCACCTGGGCTATTCTGTCACATGTATATGGTGAAGAAGATTTGAAGAAAATGGGTCTCAAGGAGGATTTTGACTGGTCTGCACCCCCACCGAAGAAATACAAGAAGGTCAAGGTTCCCTGCTTGGTGGCCAGCTCATATTCTTCATCGCACGAAACCGACGAGTATGAAGACTTGGACGACACTGCGGTAGGCCCTACAACAACAAACGACCCCAACAACACTGGCGCTCCTTCATCAACTTGATATTCTTTAGGAGCGTTAGTCCTCATTTTTGATCCTTTTGGTCATTCGATGACAAAGGGGCAGAAATTTGAGTTAGTCTTCAAGCGGTTCTACCTATATGGGCGTTTTTTTGCTATGTTACAACTCTCGTTCTTCTGATGGCTTTGCTGGATCGAGTTGTAAACTTAAACTCTATGGTGGTCTGATACTTTTGTTGTGTTCTTCTGCATGCTTATTCCTCAT
Organism: Aegilops longissima; assembly: GCA_021605205.1. Lineage (NCBI taxonomy): Eukaryota > Viridiplantae > Streptophyta > Magnoliopsida > Poales > Poaceae > Aegilops > Aegilops longissima. Next base: position 210,216,433 of record CM038680.1, read on the forward strand.
ATATGTTAATGCACGCATGCTGAGTTACATCAGTCACCAGATTTCATCATGCATTTCAAATTCTTCATATTATATGTCAAATGCGTGTATGAACTATAAGATATTGGGGGAGATCTCCATGATTTTACTCTTCAAGTGTGCATTGCTTCAAAAGCAAATTCCTCACTATGCACATCTTCAGGGGAAGTTCATATATATCTTGCAATCAAATTCCTCATTATCAGTATTTACACTTCATATGTTTATCCCCGTTGAAAACTTAACCTATATTGTCATCAATCA